>DWHP01005643.1:0-11812 GCA_018247895.1 Parnassius honrathi | reverse complement strand
TGGGATTCCACCAAGAAACATCAATCGCTTGTAAAAATATTCCAAATTGGTTTTGACGAAATGTAAAACATAAATAAAATTCTTACACAGGTGCGTCAAGGTAGTTTAATCCATAGATACTGTTGTAAAAACGTTTGCTGGCGTACGGGAATGGCTGGTTTATCTCGTCGATGTTCCGTTTCCCCACAAAGCTGTCTAACTCCGATCTGACAAATTTAATGTATTTTATTATACATACTAATTAATACAATAAGCATATTTTGCTCTTCACCAACTTGTATTAAACATTTAGGTGTATAGCTCACAGATTAAACATTTTGTTCTTAATTTCTAGTTTATTTTACGACGTTAATGAAAATAGTTTATTAAATCCCATGGAAAAGATTGTTTAAAGATGTTATGCAGCAATTCTAAAATCGTACTTGGTGGGATTCTTGTATCTGGTATCGTTTTAAAATAACCAGTCAAGTGCGAGTCGAACTCGCACATGAAGGGTTCCGTACCGTCGTAAAACACGTTTCTAGTAGGGGAGTCTCCTTTAGTTTTTAATTTATTTTAATTTTTATTACTTGGTTTTTATAACAGCAACAGAAATACAAATTTTCACAGACATGAGATACCGCTGACAGACAGACGGACGGAAGGACGGGCAGTGGAGGCTTAGTAATATGGTCCCGTTGGTTACCCTTCGGGTACGGAATCCTAAAAAGTGCTCTCCCACATAACCAAACATAGCCCGATTATAGTTAAGTACCAAATTAGGACAAGATTGTATTTATCTTAATATATATAAATTACGTGTCACGTTGTTTGTCCGCGACGGACTCCTAAACTACTTGACCGATTTTAATCAAATTTACACACCGTGTGCAGTTTGGTCCAACTTGAGAGATAGGATAGTTTTTTTGCACATCCACAATTTTTTTTGCGAGTTTAAATATTTTCAATAGGACGTGACAGGGTTGTCGAAAAGGGCAGAACAACGTCTGCCTGGCAAGCTAGTGTGTGTTTTGTTGAATCAATCGCTGTGAACCGAAGTCTTCAGAACAAGCTGGAGCGTCTTCTCCATAATTTATTTATTTATTTACACTTTATTGCACTTTAATAAAAAGGATTACAAAGGGCGGACCTAATGCCTTTAAGCCTGCCAGTTAACACGGGAAATATTTTGTCTTCCAAAATATGACCGACCATCTCTCATAATCATAGTCGCATGAAACAGGTCACTTTCGGCAAAGAAAAATCTCTAGAATTTTGCTTGTTCTTTTTTCAATTTTGAATAATGAGATACAAATGATCGTCAATTATAAAAAGTTGTTTTTATTGCTATGAGGTGCCAGTGTAGTAAATAAGGTATTTTATAAGGTTGTTGGTCGGATAATAAAGTTAAGCAACACCGCGCGGCCGCGATGAATAGGCGCGGGGCGGCGAGCCACAATTGACGTACAAAAGCGTATTGTTCGCGCGAGGGCCGCTCTTCCTGCATAGGATCTCGCTGCGGCGCGGAGTCTGTGTACATTGCGCGTGATTTACACTCTCACATGTTATGATTTGTATAATCACTAATTAATCAGCGGGTCAGGAGATCGATCAGCGCCGACACGCGTGTAGGTCGAATCGGACGAGTGCTAGGTGTACGCCGCGCCGCTGGCCGGCGCTGGCCGGGCGTCGCCGCCGTGAAAGCGCTCGCCCATTCGCCAGCGTGCGAGCGAAGAGGAAGAGCCGCGACCTTGCTCGTCCTTGCGCCGCGATAAGCTGAGACTGAGGTCTCGTGGAAACTTGAGGCGGGGTCGGGACCCCGCTATCGCGCTCTTTTAACCGTTGTCCGCGGCGCGCCGGCTTCACTCCTCTCGTGCGCTTCTGCTCGGTCAGTGCTTCGTGTTACACTGTGCTGTACGCTCTTGCAAGCGCGCTGACGAATCGTGGAGGAATCGGTGTCGTCTGTAGAGGTGAGCGGGCGTCAACCGCGATTTGCTAATGGACCGTGAAGTTGAGATACAAGTTGAAATTGTGTGGAGCTGACGGCAATCATTTGGTTGCAGATAGCCGCTGGCAGGCAAGTGCACGATGCCCGGCGCAATGGTGAACGGCACCGAAGCGGCCGTCAACGACGTGGTGCTGACGGGACTGTCGGGCCGCCTGCCCGAGTGCGACAACGTGGATGAGTTCGCGCAGAAGCTGTTCGACGGCGTCGACCTCGTCACAGCAGACGACCGCCGCTGGACACCGGGTACGTGTCCTTTGCACCTCGCGAGAGGTATTCCGTAGTCATGTAGTCGTATTTTTATTTAATAGCATTCTGCCCATTAAACGTAATCAATAACAAAGGGACTAAACTTCAGATAATTAATTAATATGCCCATCATTTATATAATATGGAACCTCTGACCCGTCTCCTGTTATTAACATCATGAGAGTGAATTTGCTGATTAATGCTTGTAATTCGTATATCGCAATATCCATATTTTTTTGCATAAGTGCTTTGTTTAATGAGTTGTATAAAAGTGACTTCAACTTCGTGTAAATGACAAATGTTTCTTATCAAAGTAATAAATTTTATCATTTAAACATCAAGTTCAAGTGACCCAGCATTATTGCCGTCGTGCTAACTGATGTAACTCATTAATTGATTACTGTTTTTATCCACTGGATCATGTATTCCGACAGCAAATATCAGGAATTAAGTTATGAATGAAGTTGCCTTTTATCGAACATTTTTATATCTGAAGAAAAAAATATTTTTAATATTGAAGTATATACCTCATCATCCACACATTTATGCCTCCTCGAATGAAGATAATTTATGCTTTCGCGGTAGACCTCTTGGGATTTAATACATAAACACTCGCGCCTGTCGTCAGGGGCAGAGACTACAAACTTCCATTTGGTACGATCTTTACACATCTCTCTCGCCTCTTCCACATCCATATACCTACGCATACATGCTCGTCGGTTAAAGGTATTCTTAATTTGACCCATTTTCAATATATTGCCAATTTCGTCGATAAACTTTCGCCTAGAACTTTCGGTTTATTAAATGTTGTAACAAACGCTACGACTGAATATCATTTAGACAGCTAGTTGAAAGGCGCCGTTTAGATAAAAGGCTAGGCTGTTAACCGAAGAGTTTGTAGGGGACTCTCATACGTTTCACACAATCATACACTCACATAATATTAATAATGTCCTCCGGACCGAATTTCTGTCACGGCGGCCTGTACCAACGGCGATCAGCCATTTGCGCAAGACAGGACTTTAGCGCCAGAGTGTGTGCGCAAGCACGGGTGCACTCTGTCCTCTCACGCACGTGTTCCGACAGGACGGAATGCGACGCGAGCAGAGGCCGCGCGCAGCCGCACGGCTTTGCGTGCGCCGGCTCGGCTGCTGTTGGGAGTTTCTTGTCAGAAAACTCAATAAGTGATTGCGACACGACCCGGGTTCGAACCCGGGACCTTATTGAGATCGTGTTTACGATCACTAGACCAAAAAGGCATTCAGTTTCCCTGGACACTATATTTAAGATCAGAAATAAACTACAGTATATAGTAAACTATTCAGTGTGTAAAGTAGCCCAGAATATCAAAAAAGCATGATCTTAGTTTCATTTCCGCACGTGAATGTCGGCTATTTTGTAGAACTACTCTTTTTCTAGTTTGACAATACATTCACTACGATGCTTATCAATACGTTTCCAATTCTTAACCTTGACTTCGTTCAGTTTATCAAAATAATGACGTAAGGCCAATGAACGGAAATAACTATTTTGCGGTTTCATATAAATCAAATTAGGCATAATCCTGTTTTCCTTGTGGTCCACTCGAAATGACACCGGCGAGCTGTCCGTTTGCAACATTTGGTTTTCCTTATTTTTCATAAACTTCTGGGTTTTCAGCGACCTGGAAAGTCCGCTCCATTTCAAACATGCATACCGTTTTACAACTAATCACCCAGTTTTAATATTGTATACGGTACATTAAACACATTTACAAATTATTCACGCGGTTCACTCAACACTCGATTTGTAGTAAAATAATGAAAGGTTACGAACAGACGCCGTTCCCCGAGGCATGTCCTTCAGTTATTGTATCGACATTCAATTAAAACAAAGGGGACACAGACGTTTCACGCTAGTCCTGCTACACTCCCCGCCTCGCGCGGCGAACAGATGGACAGGTGTACTCACTCGGTAACGCGGCTAAAATGCACAAGTTGACGCCAACAGGACATATTGTTGAATGTTTCTACATGTTTTAATTGGTGTTACATCTAGGCTTGGAACTTTAGTAGTTTACATAAATTTATTGCACCAACGAAACAATAAATAAATTAAAAACCAGCTGAGCTTGGAAAATGATCGCGTTTGGAGCGTATGTTTTACTTACATCTTGTATTCCACCTTCGTGCTACGTAATTTTTATTTTAAGCGTCGGAATCTTCGTGAACAAATTGTGTTCCTTCAATATTCACCCAGCAATCATTGTTTATATTTACTCAAAGCAAGTTGCAGTTGCTGTAAAACAGGCGGGGTGTTGTCGGCCGATCAAAACTGAAATAAGATGATGCTTTATTGACGAAGCAAACGCTTTGTTAATAATAAGTATTCATTCATTCATTCGTTCATTGCAGCCTGTCAAACATCCACTGCTAAACAGTGGAGCCTCTCTTATAGATTGTCTCGTGTAAGGAATTCTTGCCGCAGCGTCCCGCTCAGCAGCCGGGCCGGATGCCATTGTCATCGGCAAGATGCTGCTGCCCATCTCCATTTCGCACACCCACGGCATAATGACCTCAGTGGTGACCGATGCTGAAAAAACCTACCTCTAACGAGGACCTCCTTGCACGCTCTCCCGTGGACTGTAAAAGTAATAATTATAATGATTATATCATGTTTCCTAATTACAATTTCAAGTTTGATTGTAATTAATTCTTTTACACAATACTACGGTAAGAAAATCATAATTGAATTAATTGTGAAGATATTACTCTGTCGTCAGTTATATGACGAACAAATAACTTGGTGCCTAAGGAGCAAAGTTTTAAAAATATCGTGCGTACTAATTGTTTCATGTCTGTCGTTAAAAAACTATTTTCCTAGTGATAGTTCTCAATGCCTCAATATTGTTTAATTATTCTCAGGAAATAATGAACTTGCGTAGCTTCTATTGCTGGATACTACAATTTTGCGAGTGTAGATACATATATAGGAACTAGGCACTCAGCACGGCGTGGAGATTGTATAGGTAATATATATATATATAGTTCGTGAGTAATGATCCAAGAGCAAGTCTTATCCGACATTATTCCGATGATATACCGGACTCTAGTCACAACGAGATGAGAATGGCTCTCCAGCACCTTAAATGTGACAAGGCTCTGAAAAGATGGAAATATTGTACTTTAATTCTTCAAAAAAAGCTCCAATTCTGTCCTCCATGGTGGCACTCCTGTGGAGACATGGACCATAAAATTGCGATGGTCTTATTTTTCAAGAAGGCGACAACGATTAATTGGTAAACTACAGACCGATATCCGTTCATAGCCGCATCTACATGTTGGTTACGAGTCGTCTCGCACGACGACCGGACTAACTTCCGGCCCCAGCTGTCCGAACCGGCTGTAGTGCTATCGGACTACATACACAAGAGTGTAAGCTGCCGCGTTGTCTTTTTATACGTTATATGGACGGTGAAAACGATCTCACAGTTTATATAATTCCGTCAAAATTTGGGCGGTGCTACAGTCCTTTCAGCGACGCCAAGTTGGCTGTCGGTATGTCGAAGTGATGCGTGTTCGTAGTGTAGAGTAAACCATTTCTACCCAAGTTTTGAACCAAATGTGAAACCTATTCAAATGCAGAGGAATGTAACGCCACCTTACGCGACTTACGTTCCTGAAACCTTTCGCCGCTGATTTGTCAACGTTTTCGGGCTACTGGACTGTAAAGGATACGGTATTAAAATTAAGGCATGACAACTGCCAAGTGGTCGTAAGAACAAGGGCAACTGCTGGTTATGAGGTACCGGGTTTGAATACCGGGTCGCGCCAAAGTCAAGTCAAATCGGTTGTTATTATTTTTCTGTTCAGAAATTATCAGTAGTAGCCTGGAATAACAAGTTGTCAGCGCTTCTTCCCGTGCCGCGGAGAGCACGTGAAGCCGTTGGCTCCGCGACTGGTTTCTCCGGTACTACTGCAGTATAGCTATCCTATCGGAGTAGAGAATAAGGTGACAAAGGGTGCATCTGCGCTTGCGCACATATCACCATAATCATCACTACAGCCCTTCACAGGTCCACTGCTGAGCACAGGCCTCCATACAGGTGACACGGGGGGATTTTTGCCATATTGACCACGCCAGGTTCCATGTGCGCTGCCTAGTAACGTTACCTAACCTGTGATGTGTGGCACGGCTATGGTACTCCAGGCTACACTAGCTTCTATGCTGATTGTATATTGTTCTAAGGGGTTGCGGGTTTTACATATAGGCCTGGAATGGGTGATCGCGTTGCAGGTGGTAAATTAATCCCGATTTTTGAGAAAAAACCTGGTCTTGAGCCGTCATGTCGTTATAAAATTCAGTAGATTTATTTCCTATTTACCATTTGTATCACCTTATTTTTTGGTGACTAGTAACAGCTTTTAAAAAGTTGGCTGCTCCAATTGCCGTTACATTCTTCGCAACTAATTTGTTTAAAGTCGTGCGTCCACTCACGTTCTCGCGCCGACCTGTGCACCCGCGTGCAGTCGGTGCTGCGTGGAGAAATTCCGGCCTGTACTAAAATCCGGGCAAAGGCCATTGTTAACTCTTAAAATTCGGTCAAGACCAAATTTATCCTTTCAGCTGGTAACCCTAGCTGCGGTGGCATTTTTGGCTGTAGCAGCCCCGGGCGGTAGCAACTAGCAGCCCATGTTTTGTTGTTGAGAACATCGTTGCCGCATTACAACAATACTTGCGAATGCATAGCAGTATTATAATTTTGGGGGTAAATTATTACATAAAAAATGCTTACTTTCAATGTTTTGTTTATGTTTAAATTCCTATCTACTAACGCGCTGCGTGATAGCGTTGTCACGAAGCTCGTAAAGCAGACGTGTTCGCCGCGTGCCCCACACATTACATTTAAAAAATTCATCATATATTTATAGACAGATGACATATTGCATGTTTATGATTCTATGTTTTACTAATTGAGTACTTAAAACATTTTTAAAAATTTTTTTTCAGTCAATCGTCGCATGACTCACAGCTACATATTGTATTATATTACCAGGTCAATCCAATTGACATGTTATACCAAATTTTCACAAATTTGCTCATGATGGCATCCACTTTCCATATCGATGTTTGTGCGGTTCCGTGAGACATCAGCAATTCATGATAATGCAACACGCGCCGTCTGCGACTATTATCTGATGGCCGCCTGACTCGTAAATATATTATTCAGTCAATCCAGTGATATTATGTGTTTTTTAATATCTGCAAAAATAGACCAATATAGAGTGATACTAAATAAATTCACTGGCCAGTTCAGGTCTATCAAGAACTCTATTTGAAATAGCCTAATATCTGATAAAAATAATTCAAATTCAAATCGTTTATTGCGAATATAGGTTGATACAGATGGTATTGAATAATAAAAGGAATCGACTAATAAATCAGGAGACCACTGTAAAAACTGCGTTACTACACTTTATTATTAGATAATTAACACTACATAAACACTCACGCCTGTCATGCAGAGGGGTAGGCAGAGACTAATGGCTTCCTTTTGTGTCCTGTGATCCTGACACACCTCTTTTGGCCTCTTCCGCATACCTACGCATATATGCTCGTCGGTTAAGGGTACTCTTAATTTGGCTCATTTTCAATATATCGCCAATTTGGTCGATAAACCTGGAACATAAATTTGCTTTGTCACTCTTTTCTCATTCATTCTTTCTATATGACCAAATCACCGAAGCACGTATAACACAGTATTTGGGATTACCATATGTGCTTTTTTGACACATTATGACTTTTCACATCGGGGTGTATTCACTCTATTTCCTGCATTCACTCGCTGTTCTATATTCCTATCGTATCTACCATCCCTGCTAAGTACAAATCCCAAATAAAGAAACTCATCAACTTGCTTGACTAACTCCCCTTCTAATCTTATTTCAAATATCGTTTCAATCAGCAATTATTTTTAAAGCTAGGTAGTTGAACCTTTTTTTTCTTGTTTTTATTTACCTGCGGTGAATAAATTTTTTAACCCTATATTCTAATAGTCATATTCTTGTATTGTATCTGTACTAAAACATACAACAGTTGGCCGGCATCAGTGCGCCTGCCCGTGGACACGAACAGCACTGACGTCACCAGTTTAAATTGATTTAATGAACCATTATACAGGAAACTACTAATAATAAATAATATTTGGTCCTCTTGTCTAAATAACAGATTTTTAAAAATAATGTTTAATTAAATCCAAGGCAGCAAATTATTCTCAATCCCACTTCCGGGAGCCGGTTGAAATATCTGATGTTACTCGTTTACTTGTCATCATTTTTAATATTATTAAAAATTTTATTTTTATATATATAACGTTATAATAATATATATAACGGCAATGTTTTAGGTCTTCACGGGCTGCCCGAACGCAATGGAAAACTTAAAGACCTGGCACACTTTGACGCGACGTTTTTCGGCGTGCACGCAAAACAGGCGCATCTGATGGACCCGCAGCTGCGACTGCTGCTTGAGCTCACGCACGAGGCCATCGTCGACGCCGGCTACAACCCGGCCGAGTTGCGCGGCTCGCGCACCGGCGTCTTTGTCGGCGTTTCCAACTCGGAGACCGAGGAGATGTGGACCGCGGACCCCGACAAGATCAACGGCTACGCGCTAACCGGATGCTGCCGGGCCATGTTCCCAAACCGCATCTCGTACACGTTCGACTTGAAGGGGCCGTCATACGCGGTGGACACGGCGTGCTCGAGCTCGATGTTCGCGCTGGCGCAGGCGACGGCGGCGATGCGCTCGGGCCAGTGTGATGCGGCCGTGGTGGCCGGCACCAACCTGTGCCTCAAGCCGGCCAACTCGCTCAACTTCCACCGGCTGAGCATGCTGTCGCCGGAGGGGCGCTGCGCCGCGTTCGACGCGAGCGGACGCGGCTACGTGCGCTCGGAGGCTGCCGTGGTTGTGCTGCTGCAGCGCCGCGGCGCCGCCCGCCGACTGTACGCGTCCGTGCGTGGCGCGCGCATGAACACGGACGGCAGCAAGGAGCAGGGCATCACGTTCCCGTCAGGTGCCGTGCAGCGTCAGCTCGCCGAGGAGACGTTCGCCGCTGCGCACCTGCGCCCGCAGGACGTCGCCTACGTCGAGGCGCACGGCACCGGCACCAAGGTACCCAAGCACACCTCTATCTCCACCTCCACCTCCCCCGCCATGCCACACGGGACTCTCGCCTTTCTAAGTTGTTAAAAATATATCTGTCTCTTTACTCTATGTTTATGGATCGCTTTGTTTTAGACGCGATCTTAAAGCATTATTAAATTAAACGATGACATGTAAAAATACTGCTAATAATTAGCAACAGCGCGAGATATATTCAAATGCTGTTTACGACAAGCTACAACAAGAGGGCTCTGATATTCTAGCCCATCATTTTTTTTATGTAGGGTAGTGTGACAAACGAGCACACAGTCCACCTGGTAAGTGGTTGCTGTGACTCATAGACATCTACATCTATCCTCGATTACGGGTCAAAATGCAGATATGTTGTCACCCGTGAAGATTAAGATCGTTTCCAGTAAAAAGGACCACCGGTTCTCTACACTCACCATATGTAACACAGCAGCATCAAGCTACTATTGTACGTTGGTATTGTCTAAGAGCGTGGTCCTTCCCCGGTCGAGCTTACCCATTTGTGCTACATCCATAGTATGGATGCAGTTTCAGTAATATTAACACATTCAGATCAGGAAGTCAACAACTCATCTATAATAGCGATTATTGCTGCTGGTGGCTGGTGGTGATTATTCACTTCAAACCAGAGCACACGCGACTCAATATTCGGACTGTGTAACGACCAAGATAATCTTCTGTTCGCCCTCCTTCGAACGTTTTTTAATGGCAATTCGTTGCCGTTTCAGGTCGGAGACCCGCAGGAAGTGAACGCTATCGCAGATTTCTTCTGCAAAGATCGCAAAACACCGCTGCTTTTGGGTTCGGTCAAGTCCAATATGGGCCACTCGGAGCCGGCGTCTGGGCTGTGTTCCATCGCGAAAGTGGTGGTGGCAATGGAGCACGGCGTCATCCCCGCCAACTTACACTACAAAACGCCGAATCCTGACATACCGGCACTCAGTGACGGAAGAATTAAGGTGTGTTGTTTCGCTATACTCGCTGCTTTGAAATGTGGTGCAAGTTCGTAGTAGTCAGCCACGGATAAGTATTCGAGTTAAGACACCGTTACTGGTAAAATAGTTAATTAGAACAACTAGTACTCTCTCCTCGCTGAGTGGAAATTTTTTATATGGTACGCATTGTGGCGATGGACAACGATTGTGTATGTATTATTTATAATCTATGTTAAAAAGAGTTTATATTGGTTATGTGCAGGTGGTCGCCGAAAACACGCCTTGGGAGGGCGGGCTGGTGGCGGTGAACTCGTTCGGGTTCGGTGGCGCCAACGCGCACGTGATCCTGGAGTCGCACCGCGGCACGCGGTCGGCGGCGGGCGTGGCCCATGCGCCCCGCGAGCCTCCCCTGCCGCGCCTGCTGCTGTCGTCCGGCCGCACGCACGAGGCCGCGCGGAGCTTGCTGGCGCTGGGCGCGCAGCATCCGCACGATGCCGATCTGCACTCGCTGCTGGATGCCGTGCACGCGCACAATATCCCCGGACATACCTTCCGCGGCTACCGCCTGCTCACCGACGACCCGGAACCCGTCGAGGAGATCATGGTCAGTACCCGCATCTCGTTATTCTTCTAACGGATATGTCGATACTATTAACAGTAATTAAATCCACAGTATCTAATTGCGTAATTATCAGTTCAAGATTAAACTTTACATAGTGCTGGGTGACACTATTTCATTCATATCTTTGTTTGGAAAAAAAAACACGCCCCCCCCCCCCCGCACTAGGAATCTCCTGTATCGTGGAGGCAGTTTACAAACATAAATTGCACAAGGAACATCCAGACCCGGAACTCAATGCTAAGCTCCTGCGTCATGGAGCCGTCTACCAGGTTTTAATGTTTATGTACGGAATTATTCTACGCAGCTCCACATAGTACCTCGCCATATTTTGAACGTTACCAGTGACAGTAGGTAGAGATGCCTAACGTGGTGACGTGGTCACGTGGTGACGTAGTTACGTGCGCGTGCAGGAGGCGGACGGCGGCGAGGCGCGGCCCGTGTGGTTCGTGTTCTCGGGTATGGGATCGCAGTGGGCGGGCATGGCGCGTGCGCTGCTGCGGCTGCCGCAGTTCGCGCGCAGCGTGACGCGCTCGGCCGCAGCGCTGCGCCCGCACGGGCTCGACCTAGTGCACCTGCTCTCCGACGCGCCCGACTCGGCCTTTGATGACGTAGTCGCCTCCTTCGTGTCCATCGCCGCCGTGCAGGTGGCGCTCGTGGACGTGCTGCGCGAGCTGGGCGTGCGCCCCGATGGCATCGTCGGACACTCTGTCGGCGAGATCGGTCAGTACAATAATTAGGCTTATTGAAAAGAATACAATACGTCGTCTGTTAGTCTAAATTACAGTGAAGCTTGGGAATTATCACAAACAGTGAAATCGATAACCAATTTTTTGCAATATGTCTATAATC
>DWHP01005642.1:0-11813 GCA_018247895.1 Parnassius honrathi | reverse complement strand
GTGGTAAATCAGCACTTAAAATTGCAATCAACAATTTCATTGGTGCCGGCGGGGATCGAACCCGGGTTACTCGCGTTATGTTATATTTACAGTGAGTGTTAACCATCTGAGCTACCACGGCTCGTAAGTTTTACTTAGAGCAGAAAATTGTTAAAACACTTATTTTATGATACAAAGTTAAAATTCACAATTGTGTAATAACTTTAAACTCCAAGTTATTGACATGTCACCAACCCATACTCGTATCTTCCCATGGGTGTCGTAAAAGGCAATAACGCTAATGAATACGAGAAATGTCTTATAGCCTTCACTATGGCAGTATTATTGTCTATTTTCTTCTTCTTCTCTTCTTCATCAACTAGTAAAAGTTCGCATCCACGTCCAGCATATGTGCATCTTTCATTGTGAGGAGGATATGCCTTAACCGCACTGCCAGACTGCATAGCTTAGGCGCTGCCCACGGCACGTGTGGGTATTTTATCTATAACGTAGGCAAAATGGTATTTCAACCTTCTATTAGAAGCAATGACATCCTTCTGGCATCTGTCATGGTTGCTTTACGACACCTTTAATGCAAAATGGAATGATGAATTCACTTAAGCCGCCACCACACCGTACTTATTGCAAATAATAAATACACAGACCGACGACGAGAGCAGCGCAAAAATTTGAGATATCTGATCATACCTTCAACGATCTACGTATTGAGCGGAGCAAACTAGCAAGTTTCCCTTTGATAGGTAGGAAGACTTGCTGGTAGGCCTTAATATAAGAAAGATTTATGTCCAGCTGTAGACTTTACTCTTGCTGATGATAGGAATGAAACCATAAGAACAAGCCTTAATTTTTCCAAGAGACTTACTTATATTATTGCGTGGGTGTCTATACGCATGTCAAATAATGTATTTTTGTACATTTAGCTGTAACAAATAGCATACAGTTCCTATTTTATAATAGAAGCATATTTTTACATCGATTAACAATCAAATTCATGATGCGTTGTCACCCTTAAGGATCACGATGGAATGCCTCGTTACCAGAAATTATTCAACATTTCTCTTTACTCACCACACAAAACTTAACAGAGTTGTGCTGCTATTTCCTCGCTGACTCCCATGAAAGCGTGATCCTTCCTTAGTTGAGCCAATCCATCCGTTCTGCAACCAAATTATATTGAAGCGTGTTTGTATCATATTGATTGTATTACTTTTACTTTTTCATTGCCAGTTAAGTATGGGATAGGAGGTCGCTTACGACACCACTACACGACTAAAAAAATATAAAACTACACTTTTGCAGAGAAAAAAATATCATGCTGAAACGAAATGAAATTACTTTTTGTGTTTTCGGTTTATTTAATCCTTTTCAAAAACAAATAAATTGATTCAAATATATTCGTAGACTCAGTGTCCCCGGTCCTGTTTGAATATTAGCATATAAGTTGCCATAATACCCAGATGCAAATATGTACGAAACAACTCAACAGCAGTAAACTGACCAGCTTTATATAATTAAATTAAATATTATTCTTGATTTGGATTTTAGTGAATACAGAAAGTTATTTCTGACCTGCGTTTAAACTCTGAATACAAAGGCTGCTAAGAGTTAAGGGATTAAGTTAAAAATTCACGGACATTTTTGGTAAATTCCATAAAGTACGTTTATAATGTAATATAACAATGTCGTTTATTAGTTAAAAGCCAACGTCAAAAAAACCGACGAGTGGAGTCTTAAATTATACGCAATTTCAATTCAGAATGCTGTGGAAGTTTTCACAGCTGAACTCTTACAAAAACCTGTGCACCTAACCTTAAGAAATAAGATGATACAATATTTCTAATATTCACATCGCCTCGTAGTGGCGGGGGAGGCTTAGTACCCGCGGCTAGGTCATCCGCGGTGAACTAAGAAGAACCCACATGGCTGACCCAAGGTGAAGGGCTGGCACGAGTTGGTCACTCCCAGTGGGCTTGGCAAGTCCACTCCCCCTACGGCTGTAACTGAGGTGAAGTCGCGGAGGAAAAGAAGTGTTGGTATGGCAATGCGCCACTCGCCCTATCCTCCGAGACCCTGACGGAGCCGCACCGTTGATGGGGTGGTTGGAGGCTTCAGGGGTGAGAGAGTGTCGACTTTGCGAGGCGCCGCTCTACCTGCACTTCACAGCCGAATCTTGGTTGGCGGCGGAGCCATAAACCAGATCCGTCGCTGGGTTCAGGAAGGCAAGTGCTTTTAAGTGCTCATTTTTCCTGGTCCCACGGCCTTCGCGCATCGGACACGGGGGCTTCCGTTGCACAGGTGAAGTTGGAGTCCGCGGGGAACCTGAGAAGGAGATGGGGACGATTTTTGATTATGAATGTTGTATCATTAGCCTTTTTAAAATATCAAAAACGGGAATACCTGCGGAGCTTATTTCATGCACATAGCAGTAGATAAAACGAAAATTTAATTACGTACGCAAATAATATAGAGTTATTATTTAATTTCATTAAGGGCCTATACTACTTCAGCTCAAATTCTAATTTCACCCCCACTTCTCCGCGCGTCGTATGTTATGTACCATGTTTGTAAAAAAAACTAGTTACAGCTTATATACTACGTCCCACTACTGGGCACAGGCCTCCCCTCATTTCTGAGAGGGTTTTAGGCCAAGGAAGTGTCTGCCGCGCTGCCCCAGTGCGTGTTGGCGAACTTCACATGTCTTCGAAATTTTTTTTTCTTATTCCTCAGACATGCAGGTTTCCTCACAATGTTTTCCTTCACCACTGAGCACGTGGTAAATCAGCACAATTGCGATTAACAATTTCATCGGTGCCGGTGGGGATCGAACTCGCGTTCTGTGATGTTTACAGTGAGCGTTAACCATCTGAGCTACCACGGCTCTTTTTAAATTCAATAGCCTCGCGTATCATCCTCGATAAGAATTGGTGTCCTTTTGCGAGCATTTGTGGTTTATCAAATCTGATGTAATGGTGGGGACGATCTTGAACGTAATCACTGACTGCAGACTTTACAGAGGGTCGGTGCTTCACGTCAGCTATATGTTCTTTCATTGACTGCCCCGTTGGTCTAGTGTTTGTGGTAGTGAGACTACTGATCATGAGGTCCCGGGTTCGAATCTCGGGTCTGGTCAAAAAAAATCAGTTATTGAGCTTTTCCATTAAGAAATTCTCAGTAGCTGCCCGGAGTCGGGAAGTTGGAGGTGTCTCACTTCCGTGGTATCACGCTCGTTTTTATAGATATTTTGTTTGTCCTATCCTATGTAAGAAAGACCACATTCACAATCTAATTTGTACATTCCTACATCATGTAGAGGGATATTCCACTTGATGGATGGTAAAAACTGACTGATCTTCTTCGACGTCTTGTAGTTTGTTTTATTGGAAGCTCGCTTCAAGATATAGCCAACCTTGTCTGCGACTCGTCTGACATAATATGATAGTACAGCAGACAAACAAAAACAGGCTTGACTGTGACTGGCTTCACTCGATCACCGTGATGTAGGCACGGGACTCGAAGCCTGTTGTCTTGCAATACTTGCTTGATATGCTGAAGCTCGGCGGCCTGATGTTTTCTGTCACTAATCCCTTGTGCTCTCTGAAACAAATATTTACTCACGGTAGCTAACTATAATGAATAATGGTGAGATTCACCATTTAATTGTCGGTTGGTATGGGTCTTTATCCTATATAGAGCACTCTGTGTACTGACTTTGGTCACAACCAGTAGTGTTATCAGGATTTCGGATGACTAAAATATCTAGGAAACTTGACTATAATATTGTATTTTAGAGTTTAGGGAGGTAAGGTTGCCTAAAAATGCAGTCACTTTGTCAGATGGTAAAATTGTGAAAGTATCGTCTACGTACCGCTTGTAAAATCTTGGATTTACAGTAAGAAGGGCTTTCTCCTCAAATAAGTTTTCCATTAATATGTCGACGACTAATACTATACAGGTGAGCTCATACCAACACCGTCTACTTGCTTGTTGAACTTCTCCCTCCACAATAGATAAGCATATGTGAGGCAGTGTCCGAATAATATTGCATATTCTTCAGGCATTTTGTTTTCTTCTAGATTCCTGGTTACAATTGAGACGCACATTTTTTACGTTATAGAGCCATACTGTAGTTATATTAGTAGTATAGTTGTAGCACGAATGGGTCGGCTCAACCGGGGAAGGACCACGCTCTCACAGAATATAAGCGTCAAATAGTAGCTTAATGCTGCCGTGTTTCGTATGGTGAGTGCAGAGAAACGGAGACCTTTTTTTCTGGAAACGAGCCATTCCGTCTTAGTCCTCACGGGTGGCAACGCATCTGCATTTGGATTCGTAGTCGAGAATAGATGTAGATGTTTATGGGCCACAGCAACTACTTACCATCAGATGGATCGTGTGCTCGTTTGTCACCTTATCCCATAAAAATGCAGTCATCAATAGGTAGGCATCACAGAAATCTAAATAATAAGGCAAATTATTTTGATTTCTATGGTATGGCATGTAAGAAGTGACAACAAAAGTGTAGGTACCACTCCAACAAAAAAAACTAAAATACGATGATTTACAATCAACAATCAACTTGATAGTATTTTATTCAAAACTATTAAAATAAAAAATAAACAATATTCGAAACGAGGCTTTTGCTTTTGCTCTCGGAAGTGACTTCACACTAAATTTAATATATATAATTGTTTGAGATCTTTGGTGGAACAGCTGTCAAGACACTATTTTATTATAGTCTTTTTACCTACACATTACGAATTTCACTTAATCTAGAGTTTTATTTAATAAACAGATTAAAAACAATCAAATAAAGGACAATTACTTGTAAGCCATAAAATTACTAATTCCGTATTGGATTCGAATCCGCCGTAGAGCCGCAACCAAAAGCTTATCCACTGCGCTTCCAAGCCATTACTTTTGCCCAACTGTTTTGAATATTTGATACATTAAACTACTTTTGTAAGGACAGAATTTATAAAATCATTTTTTTCAATTATTATAAGCCAGTGCTTGACGATAAAAAAATAGTCACTCTTGCCTTGAAGACACCCAGGCTATAATCGACAAATTATTTCATTTCCTTTGCTATACGTATTTACTCAAGATGAAACAAACCCTTTGGTTCGAATGTGTGGAATATAAATAACCAAGGGGAATTTTACTTTCTAAATATGTGAAATTTCTTAACAATTCTTAGTGCTTATATTTAAACACTCCCATTTAGTGCTAGTAATGTCATAGAATCTCACTACAGAAGCGGAAATCTCTATACGAAAGCATAAAATTCACATTATTTTTAAGATGGAGAGCTCATTCTGTTTACGTAGCTAATAGGAACTTTTCTCAATTGAAATAAATAAAATTGACAATGTTTAGTGGTAATGTACGAATATCCTCTATCCCATGTCGCCTGTGGATATGGTAAGAGGCCACAGTGGGAAACAAACGAGGGGATGGGCAGTAGCATCTTTCTAACATAACAGCAAAATAATTATTAAAAAAACTACGGTTGCCAAGGGCTCAGCTAACGTGGCAATATGGGAGAAAAGAAACAGACACCTTCCCTCGTGACTCCGCTATTCCTGGCCACGGTGGCGATTATAGTAACAGCGGGGCACTCTAGACGACTCAACCTGTCAACATTTAACGTACGCCAACAAAATATTCTAGATCTGGAAGAAGAGGATATCTGAGGTCCGAAGAGAGGGTGAGGATGCAGTAGTCCCCGAATACGGCAACTTGCTCTATCACTATCCATCCATTCGTACTACAACCATACGAGCGTAATATAGCTGCAGTGTTCTAGCACTAAAGTCTATTACTTGTTTATAGTAATAAAACTGAAAATCAAGAAAATATAAACAGGTTACAGTATAAAAATATATATTATAGTCCTTTGAATATCTTGAACAAGGAATCCTCCTGCAAACGGGCCCTCTTCGAAACTTAGAGACAAGTTTTATGGATGTAAACTCCGATAATACGAGGGCTTAATTGATGGCTTAAGTTTATCTTTCGGGAATTTAATTTCGACGTATCAATTAGGTACTACTAATCCAATACTGATATTACGTAAATTAAAGATACTGTAAAATAAACAATACAATCATTTGTTACTTCATTTCTACGAAAAATATGTTTCTGTTTAAAAAAAAATACATACTAAATAATGAGAGGAAATACTGTTATTTAAATTCAATTTATTCATTCCAACCTATCAAAGTCAGCTGCTAAACATATAACATAGACCTACTCTAAAGACTGCTAAAAGGATTTGCATAAGTACCATACCATACTACTCAGTCTATCAAAAATTAGGTGTATTATAGAGTACACCGAAGCGGGTAGCGACAGTAAACAGTTGGTTTGACTCTATCTTATACATTATTTGTGTCGTTATTATCATCATTATAATAATTGTCATGCTTTGTTTATTATTTGAAGTTGTTATTAGGCAAATGCTACACTCGTGTAAGTTTGCAGCTGTCACCTCTTGGTAGAAACACCGGATTATAGGTGGCAGTAGATTCTCGTGTATTAGTAGCGTTAAAAATATTTTTAAAAAGTTTATACATTTACTTTAAGTGTTATTTATTATCTATTTGAATATTTACAACAATGTTATGTATACACACTGGAATTTTCCTCTGCAACCTGTAGCAATATATTCTGTACATAATTTGTACGTGGATAAACATCCAGTCCCGAAACAATTATACGTAGCTGATGCAAACATTCTGTACTGAGCAATATTCGAAACCGCAACCTCAGGGCTGTGGCGTAACGCTTAGGATAAAAATTAATTATTAACACTGTTGTATGAGCCGCGGTTACTTTGAGAATAAACGTTTGCCCTAAATTTCACAGTACGCAAGATACAATAGTTTTACGAGATCATTACAAGTTTTATCGTACCTCGTACTCGACCGTTTAAAAATGTTTCACGGCAACATAAGTGTTGAAAAAATATTTTTATGTCTTGAAAATACATACACAAAGGATATTCGCCGGATTGAGAAAATCGGCTACATCATATCACCCCCGAGTGTCATAAGAGGTTATCAGTATCTAAAAAAAGCCTTCAGTCGCATAATCTCCGCCAGCCAAGCGTGGCAACTACGTATTTCCACAAGGTAATATAAAGGAATTTTGCGTGGAAGAGCTACTTTAGTAGGCGTGATAGAATTGGACAAGAACCACGCTTTCAGCGAATATAACAGTGAAATGCACAGAGCTGCTGTGTTTCGTATGATGAGTGTAACAACCGGAGTCACTTTTTACTGGTAACGTGTTATTCCGATTTAGTCCTCAGAGTTAACAACGCAATAGCATTATACTAAATGACCGATATTAATTTAAATGATGAAATGATGTAATCTTAGTGGTCAGCCGCCGTAGAGTCTACATCGCCTGAGGATGCCTCGTGTAGAACACACGAACGAAACACCTGTCGTATTGTTTTCAATCGTGTGTTTTTCCTGGAGTAGTGGTGCTGGGACTTGTGGTGACGAGATTAGTGCATGCAATTGAGGGATGGCGTGAGCGGCGATTGTATTTAATTAAGCGGAAGGTTGCGAATTAACTACTTATATTTATATTATGATGTAATGAAGTTTCACATGTTGAAGAAATTCACTTTTGTGCCAAATCAATATCATTTTGCTTGCTTCTTGTAGCGCTAATATGCCAACTATGAGGCAATTATCACTGGCCCATAACACAAAGAAAAAAACCGATCTGCTAGGCTCTTTCTTTGCGTCCAACTCGACTCTCGATGACGGGGGGAGTACACCGCCGACCACCCCGCGGTATGAATGATCGCCGTGGTCGATCAGCTGGTGATTTTCCGATCTACCTAACTCATAGATGGGCGGAGGCAGTAAAATCCAAGGAGGAGGCGTTGGCCTTTAGTTTTGACATTGCGAAGGCCTTCGATCGGGTTTGGCACAAAGCGCTTCTTTCGAAGCTCCCTTCCTATGAGCTTCCTGAGAAATTGTGCAATTGGATAAACAGCTTTCTTGCAGATCGGAACATCAAGGTCGTTGTAGACGGTGCAAGCTCCGATTACTAGCCTATTAATGCTGGTGTTCCACAAGGCTGTCGCCAACGCTGTTTCTTCTCCATATCAATGATATGATGCAAACCTGTAACATTCACTGCTATGCAGATGACAGTACTGTTGGCGCTCTGTACACCGGCCGTGCCAATATTTCTCGGGGAAAATATCTCCAAGTACCGGGACAAACTTGTGTCTGAATTTAAGTCTTTGCTGTACAAAGTCACGGATTGTGGGCGACTAAATCTAGCCCGGTTTAACCCCCAGAAGACACAAGTTTGCGCGTTAACCGCTTAAAAGAACCCCTTTGTCGTATCTCCTACGTTTCAAGGCACTCCCTTTGTTGCTTCAGCCAGTATCGGAATCCTCGGCGTCGACATATCGAGTGACAGTTCGTGGTCACTTGGAAGAAAAGGCCAAATAGGCCTCTAAAAAGCTTGGCGAGCGCTCAGCAGAGCCGGATAGTATTTCATGCTGGCACACCGCCTGCAACTTTACAAGGCGCAGGTTCAACTGCACATGGAATACTGTTCCCATCTCTGGACTGGGCCTCCTTAGTGCCAGCTCCTTCCATTCGACCGCATCCAGCGCAGAGCAGCTCGAATCTTCGACGACCGCGTGCTTTCCGATTGGCTCGATTCACTGGCGCTGCGAAGAGATATTGCATCTCTTTGCATTTTCTTGCGCATATATCACGGGGAGTGCTCTGGGGAATTGTTCATATTAATCCCAGCCGCCAAATTTCGTGAACGCACTATGCGGCAAACGTCCCGATACCATCCACAACATATGGATGCATGGCGGTCCACCACTGTACGTTTCACCAGGAGTTTTCTTTCTCGTAACACCTCTCTGTGGAATAGTTTACCACCGGCGATTTTTCCGTACCGATACTACTGAGGAACCTTCAAGAAAAGAGCTTACTCCTTTCTAAAGAGCCGTCAATGCACCTACAATTCCCCTGGTGTGACGGTAGATCATGGGCGGCGGTAGTCACTTAGCATCAAGTGAGCCGCATGCTCGTTTGCCCCCTCTTCTATAAAAACAAAAAATTATGTGGAAGGCCTGGTCACCTAAGACACTACTGAAAGTGGACTTTTAATGAATTATAGTAAAAGACAAATAAATGGTT
This sequence comes from Parnassius honrathi, assembly GCA_018247895.1. Taxonomy (NCBI): domain Eukaryota; kingdom Metazoa; phylum Arthropoda; class Insecta; order Lepidoptera; family Papilionidae; genus Parnassius; species Parnassius honrathi. The sequence continues at coordinate 2,625 of DWHP01005642.1, read as the reverse complement.
TAAGTATTACATGTGAACTTCATTGATACGGATTTAATCAGAGTGACGGACACTAACCTACTCTAAAAACATTTCAGTAATAATAGAGACCTGCTTAGATCTCCTTCGATGCATTTTTAAACAGAAACGGAACCAGAAACTTTTTTATTCAATACAGATTATAAACAATACTTATTGAAAGTCTTTTTTTTTTCTTTTACCGTTTACTTGCCATAAATTGATATTACCATTGACTTTTAAATATTACCTCTCGTTTTAAAATACTTTTGGGAGAGGCTTACATTAAGCGCATTTTCACCTATGCTACGAATAATTATTGTCCAACCCTTCAATCGACACAAAAATCGCATGCGACCGCACCCACCCACAGCACTTAAAACCATTAAAACCTATATTAAGAGACTATTTTTTATGAAGAAGTTTGGCATTATAAAATCTATACAAAATTCTCTATCCTGTGGTCTTAACAAAAGTTAGGTTTTACTTCATTACAAAAGGATTTAATTGTATTTTGATAACGAAACCATACATACATACCGACATACATACCAAGCGGATGTCGGCAACGTGAAAATCACTATGATATTTCTATATAATACTCGATATTATTTACATAAAAAGATAAATTAAATTCACACAAAAACTTTTATAACAATTTTATAATAAAATACTAATAAAGCACTAGAAAAATCTAAAAATTAACACAATAACATTCATAAGAAAATGGCGTATGAAATGAACGTAGATTATAAGTAAATATCCATAGACTAACTGACTTTTTATTCCACTCGAGGATAGAAAATTTCATATTGATTATATAATATCAAACTTCTTCACAGATAAGTAGTCTCTAAACATAAGTATTTATGGGTTAAAGTCCGTGGTTGAGTGCGGTCACATTTGAACTCTTGAATTTTGACGGAATATCGAAGCGGTCAAATTGGGACGCTTGCCGTTTGAGAGGCTAGGAGTTTATTTGTGTCGGCATCACACTCTGAGCATACAAAGTAAAATAAAGTACGAAATACAAAGAGTTCATACTACATTTATTCATTTGGTTTTTTTCCCTTTGGTTTTCTTACAACACCCATTGAACGATTAGGAATAGTGGATGTTCTCCCTATAAAACATTCAACAATTGTAACGGTAACGGTAGGATAACAGGCTGCGAGACATTCCGTATTGGTTCTTAGAAAAAACAACACATCTGTAATCTGTAGGCTTCCTTGTTTGAAACTATAAACTTAAGTCATCTCTAAGTGATCCCTGTATTATTGAAACTTATACGTATTTAATTATTACCAAGTTCTGGAGATGTTTCTTTTCAACATTACAAGATTTTTCAGTTTTTATGGTAGTTATAAATCTACAACATTTTTATGCGTCGTTTGTGTTTTCCTTAAGGAGACATCCAGTGAATTCCGGTAACCGTCAATCAAGACTGACAAGCGATATAAGTGTATCCGACGTTTAGTAAACAGCTACAAACAAAGAAGTTCAATAAGCTGCTTTTTCACTGACTATTATTATAAAATTTAAAAGTTAAAATTACTGCCTATATACTTTCCAATGCTGGGCACTGGCATTTCTGTCATTTCAGGGAGGGTTTTAAGGTAAGGAAGTGTCCGCCGCACTGCCCCAATGCGTGTTGGCGAACTTTACATGTCTTCGAAATAGTTTTTTTTTTTCTTATTTTCAGACACACATGTTTCCTTACGATGTTTTCTTAACCACCGAGCACGTGGTAAAATAGCACTTAAAATTCCATTTAACAATTTTATTAGTGCCGGTGGGAATCGAAAACGGGTTGCTCGCATAATGTGAAATTCACAGCGAACGGTAACCATTTGAGCTACCTTGGCTTACAGTTATTATAAGTTAACATAAATATTGAGTACCAGCCCGTCACCCAAAGGGGTAGACAAAGACTATGGACTTCCATTTGAAACGACCTTGACACCTAACTCACGCCTCTTTACATCCTATATTACATATACATACGTATACATACTCGGTGATTAAAAGTGTTCTTAATTTACCTTCAATATATTGCCAATTTGATCGATAAACTCCCGTCTATGGCGATCCTTTCCAGCTCTACTGTTCACTTCTGCGACGTAAATTTGTTTTGACACTCTTTCCTTATTCATTCTTTCTACATGAAACCAAACCACCGAAGTATTCCTTTCTTAATTCTGTTTACATCATAATCTTGCAAACGACGCTTTTCTTTTAACGCTTTCTCGCCCTTTTATTCAAATTTAGCCCTTTATACTCCTCAATGACCGCATTTCTACAGCATATATTCTACTCTCGTAAGTTAAGTCAGGGACTAACAAAACATCGTGAACTATGAACATGCCTGTTATTATTCTGGCTATTGAAGCATTTTAAGTTTGTGAGCACTATGCTCGAAGTTGTTGACGAGCGGTTTACCTGGGACATACTAGGTGGGACGACTAGGTTAGTCCGACTTCGATCGAGAGGTCAATCGACGGATTCAACTCGGCTGGGCAGCGTTCAGGAAATTACGACACACCTCGTCAGATATACCTCAAACTCTGAAAACTAGATTGTACAACCAGTGCGTGTTGCCAGTGATGACTTACGGATCTGAGACGTGGT
>DWHP01005641.1:0-11813 GCA_018247895.1 Parnassius honrathi | reverse complement strand
AGCCTGAGCACCCACGCTCATGAGTGGAGTAACTTGGTCGTGGATGCTCAGCGAGGGATTCTCCAGGGGTGCTGGTACCCTCCTGGGGTACTTTGACATTTAATTCCTCTACCATGTTGATGGGGGGGGGGGAATTGGGCCTCCGGTCACCTGCACTCACCAGACGAAACGCGGAAACAGAGCTTCCACTTCACGCCCGTATTCTGACAGGTCTTGGTACCACCCCAGTTTGAGTCGGCCCCTACGTGCGACAGCACAGCTGCCGCGTGGCTCTACAAACGTGTTTTAAAAGTTTCAAAAGCCATACGACTGCGTAAGAAAATCCATCCTATTGCCTCTTGCGAGTAACGTACGTAGCGACTCTGGGTGTAGAAGAAATTTCCGTTGTTTCCTTTCAATCTGGTTCTGCTCTTTCCGGTTTCCATTTCTAGGGGGTGTTATTTACTACAGTGGGAAAGCATGTTTCATACTTAGTATCGCTGACAAAACTGGCCAATAATTACCTTTCATTCCATTTATCATGTCACCTACTGAATATGATATATAATTCATAAATATTTGTTGGCTGCACATGCTGTATGAATCGTATTTATCCAAAATAAACTGGGTGATTTTGTAATGCCAGGCGTCCAATGAATCATTCTCTCCTGCGTATAGTTGTAAAGTCTATTAAAATACCTATATTTATGTAATCTCTTGCGAGTTATTTTAATTGATGCACGTGACGATGCGTACGGAACACTACGTTTTTCTCGTATATAACATAGCTCGTCCTGTTAACATAATAAAAAATCTATACTTGAATTAGAAGAAAACCTGAACGTAAATAGTACCTAACGAACGTATTAAGTTGTAACAATTATTTAATTTTAGACGTAAGAACTTTATCGTAATCTCGAATTTTTCGGCCGTGAGGATGATATTTTAAAATTCTAAGCAAAAGTTGAATATAGTGATGTTAGAAAAAAATAACGTTTTGCTGGCTCTGTGAACTCTCTTCAAATTGCATTTGGAGTTGGATATGCAACAGTCTAATTAAGAAATACTTTCAGTTACGTAATATTTATTATTATTTGTATTCAAACTGTCATTATTAATTTTATGTGTGTTTTATCTTCAATAATTTGTTTTGTTTTAATATAAAAGAATCACTATTTATTCTCTATTATTACATAATCAGCAAGGCCTGTTTTAACATTGTTCCAAATTTCGAATCTTTCGTTTATAAAGACATCAAACTATTGGAGAAAAATCAAGGAAGAGCTACAAAAATGATTGCGATATTAAGAAAAAATTAATATAATAAACTTTGGATCTTGCACCTTTAGGGGAACGTGTACGGGATGATCTAATAGAAACTTATAAAATACTTAATAGACGCTACAATTAAAGCACACTGAACAAATATTATACAACTAAGCGACACACCAAGCTTAGAGGGCGCTCATTAGTGATGTTTGGTGGTGTTATTAGACGCAATCCACGTTCCATTTTCTCATGTCAACTTTCTATCAAACCAAGCGGTTAATCAATTAATCAATAGAGCAGTTTACCTAAAATTTAAAATAGACAAGGCAAACGTTTAAAAATTTTACTCGAATGCAGCACACGATCAGTTGAACAGCTGCTTATGTAATAAATCAGTAAATAAATAGTATGTTTATTAATATTTTCAAGATGACGGCGCCAAGGTTTCCACTAATTTAACTATATTTTATTGTTGTTACTATTATACTTCAGGTTTTGACTGCCTCATTGCTCTAGTGGTTGTAAACGCAACTACTCATCATGAGGTCCAAGGTTCGAATCCTGGGTTAAACAAATAAATAATCAGTTATTGAGTTTTTCCGTCAAGACATTCTCAGCAGCTGCCCGGAGTTGGGAAGTTGGCGGTGTCCCACCCCCGTGCCTCGATAAGCCCGTAAAGCCATTGGTCCTATGCTTGATCTCATTTCGGTCGTGTTGGGCTATCGGACTATGAGAATGAGGGAATAGAGAGTGCACCCACGCTTGCGCATACACTTGGGCACTATAATCCTGTCCTGTGCCGATGGCTAGTTTACGTTGAGGCTGGCCGCTCTGACCGAAATTCGATCTGGGGGACATTATTATTACTTTAGATGACATTTAGACTTTATTCATTAAAATCTACACTTATATTTTACAGTTTATCTATATAAAAAAGTTTCATTCTTTTAACTTAACCTTTGATTCATATTAACCAACATTTTAAGTAGTAATTAATTAGTAAATGTACAGTTCAGTGAGTGTTTTTGCGTAAACATCCGCGCGCTACCTACGTCAGCTGATTCGCGGCTGACACGACCAACAGACACCGCTCGCGCCGCCTGCCGAATCACCAACAGCTGCTTTTTCAATCGGATTTAAACAGAATCGATGCAAATCCCAGTGCACGGAAACATAACTTAATAAAACATTACCATTGACATATTACAGTGGTAGAGCCACGTAGCCAGCTCGGCTCAACCGGGGTAGAACCACGCTCTCACAAAAGAGAATACCAGCGTCAAAGTAGCAGCTTCATGCTGCTGTGTTTCGTATGGTGAGTGTAGAGAACAGGATACCCTTTTTACTGGAAACGAGGCATTCCATCTCAGTCCTCAGGGGTGACAACGCATCTGTATTTTGATTCTTAATTGAGGATAAATGTAGATGTTTATGGACCACAGCATCTACTTACCATCGGGTGGACTGTGTGCTCGTTTGTCACCCTTATTGTATAAAAAATACATTTCTTATTAAATGTCATCATTATTGTTATGTGATAAGTTCACTGCTGTACAAAGGCCTTCTCTAAGGAATCAACAAACACATTGCTGAGCTCTCTGCATCTATGTACCTCATGCGTGTTTTACCAGGACGGCACTCCATCTAGTTGAGGACTGCTCTAAGCTTCGCTTACCAATATAAAGCTGCCAGAGCTATATGGCCTAATGCCACTTTGCCTTATTGATATGTATGTCTCTATCGGTTATTGTGGCTCAATTGCGGATATCATCATTACGAAGTCTAACACGCACATAAACTTGGAGCATAGCCATCTTCATAGCTCGCTGAGCGTTCTTATGCTTTCTCATTCGGCCAGCAGTGAAGTAATCCAACATTAAACCTGAAAAACAAAATTTGTCTTTAGAATAAAACACGTGGATATACAACAACAACTAGATATATATTTTACCAATGTTCATTCCATAGGCGTCGTTATATTCCATTGGTAATATGTATATTAAATATCACTTCTTAAATCCTGTTTATCCGGTTAGCCATGCCACTTTGTGCGAGGTGATTTATCTTTAATGCCTACATTTATAATACCGCTATAAAAACCATTAAACCATGCATCTATAAGCTATGTATAATTCGGATTTTCAATTTACCTATTTTTAGGAGGTTTCCACTTTGTAAATCTAGAAACAAAGTTATTTAACGATAAAATTAAATCCTCGGATTGGGGGCCAACTATTATTTAAAATCGCCCTAGAAACAGCGGCGTCGCGTCGGGTCATCGATTTTTCATCAAGCGCGTCCGAATGGAGCGCGTCGAAAGCTCGAAATATTTCCGACATCCACAATGTCTGCCGACTGTTTATGCTTGAACCGGTGACCTCTGTGCAATTGGCACACTGTAAATATAAACTGAAATGTACGAAGTGAATTAAATTATGCAAGAACTTATGACCTGTTGACAATCACTAAATTGAACATTGTCGTTCATGCTTTGAATTAACTGGTTTGCCGTGCTTACACCGGGATTCCACTTGTTAGTTTCGTTAGAACGTAAGAAATATAATAACTTTTTTTCAGTGAGTTTTCATACAATGAACTATTTGTGTGAGAACTCACACAAATAGTTCATTGTATAACTTATCTGTTTAAACATTTTAAAGTACATAAATTTTATAATAATGTCCTCCAAGCCGAATTCCGGCCACGACGGCCTACCTCAGTGGAGGCTAGCAGCCATCGGCGCAGGACAGGATTATAGTGCCCAAGTGTATGTACAAGCACAGGTGGACTCTCCATTCCCTCACTCTCATAATCCGATGGGACGGTAAACCGACACAACCAGAGAGAGATCAGGCGCAGGACCAACCGCTTCACGTGCTTTCCGAGGCACGGGGGTGGGGGGGGAGACACCACAACTTCCTGACTCCGGGCAGCTATTGAGAATTTCTCGACGGAAAAACTCTGTAATAGATTTTTGGCCGACCCGGGATTCGAACCCAGGACCTCATGATCAGCAGTCGCACTACTACAACCACTAGACCAACGAGGCAGTAGCCGCCTTAGTAACACAGTTTTTTATTATTATGACTTGTTATCAGAAAGATGCTTTACGACAACCATGGGACGATACTGAGCAGTGGATATTCTTACACCGCCACTACACTGTTATATCTTCTTCACAAAATATTTATATTTTCTAATTATTTTTCCTTCAGTAATGCAATTGCAATAAGCAACTCCAGTGGTGCTGGTAGAGATCGAGCTCAGTGAGCATCTTTCTCTTGAACCTGTACCTCTACCTTTACTTTTGTTTTAATAACTAGTTTTTAAGGCTACCGTTTGATTAATTTTAAGCTTTTAAGTCGTTATGTAGGTCTAGTATCATTTCACCATGAAAGAACGTCGCAGTTTCATGCGTCATAAATTAATCAAAACCAAGCGGTAACCGCGTAGCATGCAATGCCGTGGTCAGATCTGAAGAGTATAATGGCAAGCTGTGAGGCAATCCATCTCAGGCTTCAGAGGTGTAAATGTGCGGCCGAACCTGGGCCTTGTAAAGTTGCAGGCGGTGTGCCGGCATAAAATACTGTCCCGCTCTGCTGAGCACGCCCAGCTTTTTAGAGGCCAATTTGGCCTTCTCTTCCAAGTGACCACGAAACTGCACTCGATATGTCAATGCCGAGGATTACGATACTGGCTGAAGCAACAGGGCAAGGCACTCCTTGAAACTGAGGAGATACGACAAAGGGGTTCTTTTTAGCGGTTAACGCGTAAAGTTGTGTCTTCTGAGGGTTAAACTGGATTAGACTTGAGAAAAGTTGTAATGATGATGATGATGAAATTAGTTTAATAATTTTTTTACCAAGTTGACTCGCACATTGAACAGATAGTGAAAATACCTATAAATGATGAAATGCTGTCAATACAAAAATGCTAAATTGCATAACACTTGTATAGTATGCTTTAATATATTATTCACAATCAAAATATCAGAATTACAATATTTCTGGCAAATAAATTACACGATTCTGGTTCTACTGCGGATATCCCCATTTCTAAATTTATCACACAGAGAAACCCCGAGCTTAATACTCTTCATAGCTAGCTTAGCAACCTTGAGCGTCCTCATAGAAGTCCGGAATAGAACCAGAGTGACCAACATAGCGGATTAGTAAGCTGAAGTAGCAACGGGCCGGCCATACAGCTTGAAGAACCGAAAACAGATGGGGAAAAACGATTATGGAGGAGCAGCCTCGTACCGGTAGACAAAATGTAGAGCGACGTCCCACTAGATAGATCGATGACCTGGTAAGACATGCAGGAAGTTGATGGATGCTTGTGGCTCAGGACCGTGCTTTGTGGCATTCTTTAGGGGAGGCCTATGTTCCCCAGTGGACTTTTGAAGCTGTAATGATGATGATGATGAAATTACACAAATAAATGACAGATAGAAAATTAAAAACTGTAGTTCCCAATTGTGGGAACTATCCCCCCTTATGAAGCAGTCAATGGAGAGGACTATGTGCAGTAGCGGATTTTGATGTGCTGTAGTGGAGGTATAAATGGATGATTATGTTTCTCCCATTCTTTGAACGGGTCCTGGTCATTTATAGGCCATACGTTATGGCGTGTCCAACACGAAGAGGCTTTTTAGAGAAGTTAGCTTTACTTTGTAATGTGGTATTTTAGTCTCATTTTTATAAAATATTTAAAATACTCGCAGATTTGATGACTTGCGGTATCACTAGTTCGAGGATATTGGAGCTGCACTATTCTGCAACCTGTCTGCCTTGTATACTATGCGTGGACAAATCTCATTCAGTTGTGCATATCAATTGTCACTCTTTTTAAAAGACCTATATTTAGGAATGGGTTAAGGCGGGGAAGAAGACGGTACCTTAAGTATAAGTATTGTTCTGATATCTACGTATACCTGTCCCGTGGCTAGACCAACTAAGCTTCCATAGTATCCACCATCGTCGCATGTTGGCAGAGCCACGTGAATGCTTTCGGTCACAGTCGCGGCCCTATCTTCGCCACCCACTTTTTAACCGCTTCAGTCACAGCATGCCGGACCATCACCACTTGCGTAACCTTTCCTCAAGTATTTTACAAGGAGACCACGAAACCAGGAAAATCGAATAATCGAATGCACACCAGACTTCCCAACTCTAGTAGCCTTAGATCATTCAACCCAATGAAAGGTCTAAGCTAGTAGCGGATCTGGTCTATGGCTTTACCGCCGAACAAGTTTCGGCTGCATAAGGTAGGACAATAGCCCTCTTTGTTTAAAGGAGATTGAAGTGGGCAATGGGCTGTTGTGGCCACTTGCAGCCTGGAATGGAAACCTTTTACTGGAGACGAAGCATTTCATCTTAGTCCTGAAGCGGGACAACGTATCTGCATTTTGATTCTTAACTGAGGATATGTGTACATGTCTATAGATCACAGCATCTACTTACCATCAAGTAGACAGAAATGTACCATGTGGCTCGCTCTTAAAATCACGGAAAATAATTATAATTCAAAATGGCGTCTTTACCTTAGCTTCATATCGCTGTGTTTCATATGACCCTTTTTTACTGGAAACGAGGCATCCCATCTTAGTCCTCAGGGGTGACAAAGCATCTGCATTTTGATTCTTAATCGAGGATAAGTGTAGGTGTCAATGGGCCACAGCCACAGCATCCACTTACCATCAGTTGGACTATGTGCTCGTTTGTCACCCTTATTCTATAAAAAACAACATTCCAGAGCTATATCTATTTAAAGTCCAGCTCATTGGGAATTAAGTTTAAAATCGATTGCAAATTATTTACCGAATAGCTCGTTTGTCACCCTTTTTCGGATAGACCTAGTCCTCAGACGTTATATGTTGACTGATGATAACTTTCACCTTGTAAGACCTACGATATTCTTATCCCCTTGCTTGAATCAACCGCGTATTATAATCCCATTTCGTTCAAGCATGGAGTGTAGAGGTAAGGAGAACCGTCCCTGTGTATTAAATAGTGTCCGTAGGAAAGCGTTAAGCGTGGCGCTACTGTAGCTAGAGGGCAAATTTTAAAAATCTTTTTATAAGTTTTTATTGCTTCTAACTTTCAACATAATTCTTTCTTATTTGTAATATTTTTTTTTCAAAATCACTCAACGTATTTCACGGCGACGTCTTCTAGGTTATATTTACTAAATTATTTTAGACAACGTGAGTAGTTGAGGTTTTAAGTACTGTAGTTTCATCATGTACTCTATATAGTCACCACAAATATTAAATTCCTCAACCCAGCACACTTCACTCCGTCGAACACTGCTAAGTTCATTTCGTACCCTCTAGCTACTCTAGCGCTGTTGTGGAGAATTTTTGAACTGTTATTTACTGCTTAGAGATGGACACTTTTTCAACTATTCTCCATGTGCGATGGTTGTCCTTACCTCTACGGTTCATGGTTCCAAGGGTGTCATATGAGGATATGCCAAAAATATGTCATGGCTTCCAATAAATGTGGTATAACCACCGCGTATACGCCAGGCAACAAATACCTAATGACTGGAGACAGGTTAGCGTATAGTTGCGGTTTAAGAATATCCACTACCCTATCTATCTATCACTATCCCCTGAGTGTCGTAACAGGCGACTGAGGGAAACAAATCAGCAGATCGGCAGCAGCGTCTCCCTAATAACGACTAAAATTAGAAATCTGCGGATGCCAAGCGTGACTACTGTGGCAAATATCACCCCTATGAGGTAATTTATAGGGGAGGCCTATGTTTAGCAGTGGACTTTTATAGGTTGTAAAGGATGGATTGATGTCATGGTCACGGACTGGGCCGCCAAGCAGCGTCAAAGGGGCGGTAGTACCAAGCATACGATCACTTTTTTTATATATAGCATAAGGTAACAAACGAGCACACAGTCCACCTGATGGTAAGTAGTTTCTGTGGCTCATAGACATCTACGTCTATCCTCTTAAGAATCAAAATGCAGATGCATTGTCACCGTTGAGGACTAAGATGGAATGCCTCGATTGCAGTAAAACGGGTCTCCGGCTCTTTCTACACTCACCATACGAAACACAGCAGCATTGAGCTGCTATTTTACGCTGGTATTCATTCTGAAGACTATTACGGTCTAATAGTGACGATGATAATTGTTACATTTGCTGTTTACACATTTCTACGACCTAGACACGCTTAGCAATACTCTAACGGGATTAAACCGCAAACGAATCTGAAAGGTATCGACTTATTACGTATGTAACAATTTCTGCAACCTATGTTACTGACGTATATGTATCGTGAGAAGCCATTTAAAAACCCGCTCTTGAGCCACTATACAATACAATAAAACAATCCTTTGTCGTTTTGGCCATAAAAAGTAAATTATATTGACATGAAATTAAGTATGTGTTCCAGTCCTAATAACAAAACCTAACATTCTATGTGCGTTCTTACATACACTTGTCATGTGTAGATGAAAGTCTAATTTGGGATCTAATAACAGCTCTAGGTCTCGAATGTTATTTACTCTTTCCAGAGGAATGTCAAGTAAGCTACATAAATTTACAATTGTTCTAGATTTTCGAGTGAAATTAATGATTTTGCATTTATTATTATTTAAAGGCAATAGGTTTTCTTGGCTCCAATTCAACGTCTCTGCAGATTTATGGTATCTGATTCAGATTCAATATCCAGCTGAGTTTTATTCATCAGCAAAGAGGAGACATTCAGAAAAACAAACTGTATTCGGTGGATCATTTATAAAGACCAGGAAGAGGGTTGGGCCCAACGTACTGCTCTGACTAACCCCTGAAGAAGGAAGATACACAATACCAGCGTGAAATATCAGCACAGGGCTGTTGTGTTTCGTACGGCGAACTACGAGAATCAAAAACCATTTTTACTGGTAACGGTGCTTTCCATCTTAGCACTCATGGGTGACAACGCCTCTGTCTTTTGATACTTGATCTAGGATTTAGGTAGGTTTCAATGCCGCCGCCCCCCCCGCCTTATCCTGGCGGTATCTTACAAGTATATCTTAGTAGCCGTGGCTTGGTCACCCGCAGTAAACCAAACGGACACATGGCTGACCTGAGGTGTAGGGCTGGCCCGACGGGGCCACTCCGAGTGGGCTAGGCGAGCCCACTTCGGATGTGTGTCGGTGGGCAGCTGCGAGAGGGGTGCCCTCTCCCCCTATCGCTGCAGTCGTTTTGGAGTCGCGGAGGAAGAGGAGTGCTGGTATGGCGACCTCCGTGACTCTGACGGGGCCGCACCGTTAATTGATGCGGTCGTGGTGGGGGTATTGCGAGGTGCCGCTCTCCTTACCCTCCACAGCCGAATCGCGGTTGGCGGCGGAGCCATAGATCAGATCCGTCGCTGGGGTCAGGAATGCTAGTGCTTCTGAGTACTCGTTTTTCCTGGCCCCATGGTCTTCGCGCAATAAGACACGGGGGCGTCTGTTGCGTACGTGAAAAGGGAGGCCGAGGAGGAGGGCGCGCCGTGTGTTCTGGAGCGCCTTACCTGAGAAGGAGAAGGGGGAGGAGTAGTCCTCTCCCGAGGAGGGGCCGCGGATTTATGCGAAAGCGCTCCAGTGGTCCCATATGCGACGAAGGTAGAACACCATGGGGTTTTAGTCGGTGCGAGTCCCACATAACCCGTCCTTGCCCCCTTGAGGTGGGTATGCGTAGGCATTTCCCTATGTAAAAAAGGTGTCAGTGGGCTACGGCATCCGCTCCTATTGGTAGACTGTGTTTAAAAAAATGATGTAACAAACGAACTTGTAGTCCACATAAGGTTTTTTTTAAAATATAGAATTGGATGACAAACGAGCACACATTCACGTGATGGTAAGTGGATCGAGAATCAATGTAGAAGTCTATGGGCAACCCATAGACTTCTACATTGATTCTCGATTAAGAATCGAAATGCAGATGCGTTGTCACTTGTGAGGACTAAGATGGAATGCCTCGTTTGTAGTAAAATGGGTTTCCGGTTCTCTACACTAACAATACGAAACACAGCAACATTGCGCTGGTATTTTACGTTGGTATTCTGTGAGAGCGTGGTCCTATCTCGTTCAAGCTGACCCATTCGCGCTAGAACTAATAGAAATAATATTGTTACAGCGTTGCTCTACTACGTAAAAAGGTAAGGTACCAGCAGCCAACTTCAAACAAAGAAGATTATTTATGCGTCGTTCACGCGTCCACATGGACTTAAATAGAACGCCTCAAAACCTGCAATTATTCTAGCTCTCAATACCCTTCAGACCGAACACAATAGTGTAGGCACTTCCGTTTCGCGGTAAAAATAGTGCCACCCGTGCTTAATAAGACGGGTAGAAAAGAACACCTACCACCTAGTAACCTGTGTAATCTCTTGTTCTCCTTATTTCTATAAATATTTGATAGTTTTTTTGTAGAATAAGGGTGACAAACGAGCACACATGGTAAGTAGATGCTGTGGTCTATAGACATCTTCATTTATCCTCGCATATTTTATAGAATACGTGTGACAAGTAAGCATACAGCCCACCTGATGGTAAGTGGATGCTGTGGCACATAAGACTAAGACGGAATGTCTCGTTTCCTGTAAAAAGGGACTCCGATTCTCTACACCAAACATACACGCAAATTAGTAACCTGTGTAATCGCTCGTTCTCTTTATTTCTACAAAAAAGTTGATAGTAAGTGACTCTTCCTGTCAATGGACACCTACAGTCTACGTTAATCAAAGATGACTGACTACATGTTCGTTGTCCCCCCTGATGGTTAAGATGATTAACTCACAGCGCTGACTCTCTTACCTTTGACTGAAACAAAATTGTAAGTGCACTGTTGCTTGGCGGCATAAATAGGTCATAGCCTAAGAACCCGTGAGCGGCAGACTTACGGCATTTCAAAAGCTTCACGTTTTATTCAGTTAGTCCACTATACCTGAGGTACACGAAATGGGAACACTAGAATGATCAGAGGCGTATTTATATTGTACCGGCGCGGCGGTTATTATAGAGACGCCCAGGTGTGAAAGGTGTAAAAAAAGACCGAATAAGACGTGAAAGCGTGAAAGTAATAAGTCCGCCGCTTTGACATCTTGAAATATTCAATAAAAGTTACTGAAATATAACATCGGCAGACACTTATGACAGTTTCAAGGTCATGGCAGATAGGTTGACAAGTTTTTTTTTTTTTTTTTATAATTTACGTTATTTCAATAAAGCTTCAAATTTTTATACAATGTGTTAGTGTAAACAGCGTTGTCACTAAAACCATAGGTAGTTGGCTTCAATATAAAAATATTTATCCGAATTTTTTTTAAAAAACGCATTTTCTTTCATAAAATTTAAAAAGGCCCTGGAACGCAAAGGGCGTTTGAAAGATAAGCTGACCGTTCATTGTACGGAAAGATCATACAAAGCGAGGCCAAGACAAAATGGATTTGTATAACGCGCCTAGGGTGAAATAATTTTAAGGAAAAATTGAGATTTTACTAAAAAAAAATGTTGTTATTTTTCATCGAATTTACGTTCTATAAGTGAAACCAAACCACTGGTTTCAAGGATAACGGTG
>DWHP01005640.1:0-11814 GCA_018247895.1 Parnassius honrathi | reverse complement strand
TATATATATATAGAGGATACATATATATGTCTATGGGCCGCAGCACGCAGCAACCACTTATCATTAGGTGGACTGTGTGCTCGTTTGTCACCCTATTCTATAAATAAAAAAAATATACATCATCATCATAATCATAAAAGCCCATCACAAGTCTACTGCTGAACATAGCCCCCCCCATGGAATGTCTAAAAGTACAGTCATGACTTTCATTCACTTACTTGCATCCCCTACTAAATTGTCACTCCACCTGGTTGTAGTTAATATGCATTTAATGTGCTAAGACAGTGCTGTTCCAACTACCTGCGTCATTATTTATTTTAAAATCAGATACAATTACGTAATATTTTCTGATTGCAAAGGATATATTGTTGTATTTTTACAAATAATCATTTAATTACAACAAGTACAAGGCAGACCAAAAAAATTACTATTGAAACTGTTTTAATCTGTCTGCCCGGTTGATGTAATGAACGTGGACACATAGGCGCCACGACAAGAGGTCTCCTTTCAACATGACGTCACAAAGGCTCTTCAGCTAATTGACAACAAAGGTGTACTTCAAGCTATTTTCTAGTTACTATAGTTTATAAGAAACAGGCGTTGGAGCATTTTAAACATCCACACGTTCCTATGAAATTACGTTACAATACGATGTACAATACGATGTACGTAATAATACGATGAACACGAGATGCATTTGCTTAAAAAGTGGCCCACAGTTTATCAAACTTAAATGGTTTGCATGTTTCCCGTGTATCTAATTATAGACATATTTACATGCATAGATTCTTCACAACTCGCTTACGGAGGTTGTGTGTACGTGCGAAGTAACACACACACACACACACACACACACACACACGCACACACACGCACACACACGCACACACACGCACACACACGCACACACACGCAAGCGCACGCACACGCACGCACACGCACACGCACGCACGCACACACACACGCACTCACGCACGCACGCACGCACACGCACGCACGCACACGCACGCACACGCACGCACACGCACGCACACGCACGCACACGCACACACGCACTCACACACACGCACACACACACACGTACATACATACACACAGACACCATCGAAACATTGTCAGGGTGGATTCCTGTGATCTCAAAACATCAAGATTTGATGAAAACTCAATTTTCGTAAAACGGAGTAAAAACAATAACAATATACTCTGTTAAATCTAAACCGATTCGCAAAAATGAAGAAGAACTGGCAAACTCTGGGGCCGTTTTGTTAAGACGTGTTACAATTTTATTATTTATAATTACAAGGTGTACATAATAAAATAATATATATTAACAAAAAATATCTAGCCCATTAACGAAGTTTTCTTAGCAGGTTTTCTAGGAACATTTTACTGTAAAATTTTATGGATTTACGAAAAAAATAATTTCTTGTTTCAACTGTAATCTAAATTTAGGAACTTCAAGCCACGTACCGAAAAATAGACTGTATTCCCTGGACCAGGAGATTTATTAATTTCACTATTTTTCCAAAATTTGTTTACAATTTTATAAAGATATCGCAAAACTGACATATAAAAAACATACAATCGAATTGCGAGTCTCGACTACTAAAAACTTGCTTATTGACTGGCGCCGCGCCGTATTATTCCGTATCTAAACTCAAATTAAAATTATCCACTGTATGAGAAGTACATTTACAAAGGTAAATATCGTAGGATATTCTTCTTTTTCAGCATTTTAACCCCCGATATAAAAGAGGTGTGTTATAAGTTTGATCGTTATGTGTGTCTGTCTGTCTGTGGCGCTTTAACCCTAAACGGGTGAACCGATTTGGGTGCGGTTTTTTTAAAAGCAGTTTTCAGGCGGTTGTTCTTAGACATGTTTTATTAAAATCAGTTCAGTCGTTTGAAGATCAGAAGCTTTTTTCTGTTCTATTCCGTTTTTTTTTAAATTTTTAATTTATGTTATTGATTAAACAATTAAACTTTGAAAGAACTAAGACAAATTACGTATTTTTTTATGGGATAAGGATGACAACCGAGCACACGGTCTACCTGATAGTAAGCGGTTGCTGTAACCCATAGACATCTAAAATTACGAATCAAAATACAGATGCGTTGTCCCCTCTGAGGACTGAGGTGGAATGCCTCGTTTCCAGTAAAAACGGTCTCCTGTTCTCTACACTAGCACCAAGCAGCTATTTTACGCTGGTATTTTGTTTTACTTATCTGTGATTTTGTGAGAGTGTACAGCACGGTGATGCAACTATACTACTAATATAGCTGCATCATGGCTCTACCACGTAACTATTATTCGGAAGTGGTAATCGATACCGCAGAGCCGACACGTACTAGTAATGCTGCTCCACCACAAGTATGTGAGATTTGAGTTCAGGATGTTCGACAAAATTTTCTCTCACTGTGCAGCCGCCTGCAAGACTTTTTTTTTAATAAGGATAAAAAATTGCCGTATGGTGACAGATCTATTACCCCATACGCAAGAAACATCTTATGGCTTCTGAACTATGATGATAAACCATTATGTTTACACCTGACGTAAAATATCCAGATCGATGACGGAGAGCGAGGTAAAAGATTAGTGATACTGCGATCGTTTATCCTTTAGCCAAGCTTGACGATTAAGGAAATCCTCCCTACAACGGGAGAGGACCGTGGCCAGCAGTAGACTTTTATAGACTGATGAGGAAGACATGATGATGAATAGGATAGCGTGTTGGCATGGGCATACAAAAAGAACAGGGCACAGAGTAGTTCCACTGTATACATTTTTTTAAATGTGTAGTGGCTGCATGATTTTCACGATCATGCATAGTCAGTGTTTAGTTTAATGTTTAAATTACCAGCTTAGTACCATTTTGTAAATTGTTTTTTTTTATTAGAACTCGTATCTATCGACATTCGTTCTACATGGAGCCATGGCCGGGGCCTGGACGCTGGTCTTCAATTTCATATTACGTAAGCATACTCAGTTTCGGGTGATGTATGAATATATTATAGAATAAAAGTATTATCTGTTCTATAAATTATTCACAAAAATAATCCGCGCTGCAATTTAAAAAAATAATTTTAGAATGCCAGTACGGCTTAGAGTAATAAAATAAGCATAGCTTGCTTATTAATAATCAAAAAGTAGTATGGTAGTAAAAATATGCTACTAGGTCAGCAGAAAATTTCTAGTCGTAACGTTGTTGACACCGGTGACATAATGACCTTTGCTCCTTTCCTGGTACCTTATTTTACGTTTGTTTTACGTAATACTAATATGAATCAAAATATTTTTTAACAGATCTACGGAAAATTGAATGAAAAATTAACGCATTTAAACATTTTAAAGTTTTTGTTTGATGGTAATATAATTTATCAAATTTTATGAAGTGTCTTTTTTTAACTCAACTAAGGATACATTATTGTGTGAAGTAAACTCACCTTCGACATTTCATCGGAACCCGCCGTTGTGGCACAGGTGAACTATGTACACTATCAGGGAAAACCAAGTTATGTTTCAGAGCTAAAAACTCTGGCGTACTCATCCAATTGGGATTTCCTTCATCGCACGAGCTCAGTGATAGTGACCTAATGAACCTGTCGCTTGTCAGAGAGTCCGGGGTCAAATCAATATTCTCTACGTTCGGATTAGCTATTGTAATGTTAACAGATGTCATTGATTGCGATCTTACGTGGCGTTCAAACTCAAATATTTGGTCTTTCGATTCATCTTTCTCCAGACGTGTATAAACATCTTTGTTGGTGTCGGTTGATTTTACAGTTGGCTTCGAACTGGATGATAGCTCTTCCTGTGTTGTGTCATTTTGGGTGTACGTGTCAGTTGATTTGATGCTTTGCTTATCGAAATTTGAGTTAAGGCTTGTGGTTTCCGAAGAATCCGAAAATGCATTTTCATTATTGGAATCGATTTTTGATATTTTAATGTTAGATTTTTGACTAGGTATATCTTTGGGATTTGTCGGTTTCTTTGTAAACTCTTCGCTTGGGCTGCCTTCCACAGCTGACGGGCATTTCTTCAGCGTGGAATTTGGTATCCAGTTGAGAAATAAAGTGGGCCGTTTAGCGTTGTTGTGCTGATCCGTAAATACTTTAGTGGTCACTGTAAGGTATCCAGGGTGATGCACGATGTCCAACTCGTGTCTCGCAATCGCCGGTGGGTGGACGCAAACATTGTTCTTACAAAATAATATCTCATTATCCACGTAATCAGGGGGATCGTCGTTGCCGTCAAATTCTAGTCCTAGAAAATAGCTAGACGCTCTCTTTATAATCTCCGGTAGCGGCATTTCGATCACATTTCCTTACTGAATTTAATACGGCTAATGCGACTTGACGTTATCACTCGCGACAACCTCATCAGAGCGACGTTGTGTGTGTACTAAGAATGCGCATATAAAGTATAAACACCTACGCAACTTGATAACGCGGTATTGATCGCGGAAACGAGAATAGCGCGCGGTACTCGCGTTAATGCAGACCGAGTGACACTGTCAATACGGAGTAATATTATCTATGGACGCATCTGTTTGACTCGTGCTCAATTTAGTTAAATTGGTTATTGGTGTACGGTTATTAATAAATTATTATGGCTTACCGACGATTATAATTATAACCAACCAACTTAGTGTACATGACCAGACTGGCTTTTTACATAAAATAGGGGTAACAAACGAGTACTTACACATATATCTATCCTTGATAATGTATCAGAATGTAGATACGTTGTCACATTGAGAGCATTCTGTGAGATCGTGGTCCTTCCCTCGTGGCTCTACCACATTAAAATGTAATACCTATTGCAACATTTCCAATGTACAACTTTTCCAATGAACTACAATTCCTTGTAAGACACTTATAATATTCATGCGTATATTTTATGTTCCAAAAACCGGCCAAGTGCAATTCGAACTCCCACATGAAGGATTCTATACGACCGTAAAACACGTTTGTAGTAGGGGAGCCTCCTTTAATTTTAATTTATTTTTATTTTTATTATTTGTTGTTATAGCAGCAACAGAAATAGGTACACATTCTGTGAAATTTTCAACTGTTTCGCCAGCTGACAGACGGCGGACCGACGGACGGACAGATGGACGGATAGACGGATGGTAAGCCGAGGCTTAGTAATAGGTACCCTTTGGATACGGAACCCTAAAAAAGAGGAGTTACTGTATTCGACACGTATGATTTTTTTAAGTATGCTCTTAAATTTATTTATAGTGAAATTATTATTTCCTAACAAGCATGATACAAGACAAAAATTGATAATAGGTGACAAAGGTAGACAGGTAGACCTCATATTCGTCGGAGTACAGGTTGTAGTGTAGAGTGAGGCAGAGCGACCTTAGCGCGCCTTAACACTTCAACCTGTACGTCAACGGTATGATAGATCAGTGATACCGGATGCGCAGTTGCTTAATAGACGGTAATTTTACTAATAATACAAAATTTATTCATAACACTAACGGATCACTATTATATTAATAATATAATCTACAATAACGTCATAGCTTTGCCGATCCTATCAAAACGTACGCGGGGGGTGTAAAAAGAACAAACTACTCGTTTCTAAAACAGAAAAAGGTCTAAGTCTGTTCCTCATGTTACACTGGGAGGAGTTACTCCGAGTAGAGTCCTACACATTAAATTAATTCCTAATTTTACGGATTGCATCGCGTTTAATTTTAACTTTTTGACTAAGACATCGGAACGTCAAACACATCAGTCCCCCCGGAGTTAAAAAGTTTAAATTAAACGCGACAAAATCGGTAAAATAAGTTTCATTTACCGAGAAAAGTCCCAAAAAAATTTAAATATCTGGGACACTAGGTCGCCGAGGATCTCTTCGATGATTTGAATGTTGAACGGGAACGTAGAGCGTAGCAATGAGGTGTAATGACATGCTTTCAGCAGGTTTTATAGGCCTACGAATGAAGTTAAGATAATATCATTCAAAGCTTACTGTCAGAGATTTTACACCTGCAGCCTCTGATCGAAGTGTATGCCGATCTCTTAATGCATTACGCATTCAGTACAATAATTAATTCAGAATGTTGTTAGGGCTGCCACGCATTTGCAGCGCATCAGGTACGTCTGCCGAGGCACGCGTGGACAGCTTTGAAGTAATATTACGCAAAAGATTAACCTCCTTCATGTGTCGCAAGCGAGACAGTACCACCAACAGCCTTCTAATTTCTATATGACGAAGGACACATTATCCTGTGGTAATTTACTGGAACACAGAGCATATGGGTTCCAGGCCCAGTATGGTTATTTAATAATAAATAATAATCTATGTAAATTCACTAATCTCTAGTTTAAACGTGCAGACAAAATGGACCGGAATTTGAAAATTACCGGAATTGTGACTAAATAATACTACATATATTCACACTACATATACACCGTGACACTGAAATATATATTGTTATAATGACGATACTATCTTTTTAAACCCACTGCTAAATTTTTGCCCAATTTGAAGCAATATTTGAAACATTTGTATTTTACGTACATTTTATTTACGTAATAACATTAAAATATACAATATTTATTACTATAGTAAAAAAGCTAAAACTAACAAGTGGCAAAATTAAAAATTTTGTATAACCGTCTTCATTATAAACAAAATGAGAACATCATCAACGTAGTAGAAGTCAATTAAATACGCATTATTAAAGATAACCCAAAAACTACTGGTCAGATCCTGTTCAAATTTATATGGGACCACATGAGAAGCACCAGATTCCAAATAATAAAAGAAACATCAAAATCGGTTCACCTAGAAAAAGTTCTGATACATTAAAAAACCCATTCGAATTCAGAACCTCCTCCTTTATGAAGTCGATCTTCAAAGAGAAGCCGAATTTCAAACTTAAGTTCAAATATATAAACATTGTTTATATATTTGAACTTAAGTATAAAACTTAAGTACTATACCGTTATAGCAGTTTTTGAAAACACAAGTAAATAAGGCTTTTACTTTTATTTGAAATTATCCCAAATTGAATGTGTGTGAATGATGGGCAACAACGTTTTTGTCTATCGATCGATCCTAAGAATGTGTGCATGCACAGTAAAATCAGTTAAAATAATGCATTACTAAGCATTTTGGATTTAGAAGATGAAAAGGATAGTATATTTCAGTTTTTTTTGTCTTCTTCACCATTTGCCTATATTACTTATTCTGAACCTTCTCATCAAATTTGGCCGGTTATTACAAAATAACCTTTTGAGCTTACGCCTAGCCTTTTGAACCTAGCCTTTGAGCGAGGAAACGCATCACTCGGTCACAAGATTCTCATTCGTTAGCATTGTGGTATGGTTCATATTTAGAAAAACATTTGTTATTTTCCCCTTGGAATAAGCTTTAACACTATAATAAGGCATTTCATCTTAGTCCTCTAGTTGTAGTGACACGCCTCTTCTACAAATGTGGGTGCGGGTCCACTCAGCAGCAGATCATTATATATGTTGTTGTGCGGATCTATCCCATGATTTTTCGAATTTTTCTTTGGTTTTTGTAGAGTTTTAATGAATAGAATAGAATAGAATAGAACGTAATAGAGAGCCCTTGTATATTTTCTGGGACTTTGTTGTAATAGCATATACATTGCCCCAAGAATCAATGACTGACTCTGTGGAGTCGAGAAACTGGTATCACTATAATGTGTTTGTTCCTAATGTTTACAGACTGTAAATCACTTTTTTTTACTAAAACTACCTTTGTTTTTGTGAATATACATCAAATTTTCATAGATATACTCAGAGGTCAAAGTTAATATATTTATTTTTTTATATTTTTCTCTTAGAGACTCTA
Organism: Parnassius honrathi; assembly: GCA_018247895.1. Lineage (NCBI taxonomy): Eukaryota > Metazoa > Arthropoda > Insecta > Lepidoptera > Papilionidae > Parnassius > Parnassius honrathi. The sequence goes on along the minus strand of DWHP01005640.1, from coordinate 3,971 downwards.
TCGGTTTAAGGTTGTAAATAGCTTTCATGGCCCTCTTCTGTGAAACAAAAATAGTTTCTAAATCAGCCGCATTCCCCCATAGCAAAATCCCATATGACATTATGCTATGGAAATAACTGAAATAAACTAATCTAGCTGTCTCGACACTAGTGAGGTCTCTAATATTTTTTACAGCATAAGCTGCAGAGCTTAGTCTGCTTGCTAGTTTAGATATATGGCCATTGCATTATGGACACCCATAGAAGCTTAGCGTCGAGTCATGCCAAGAAAAACAGTTCTTCCCCATTTAAAAACACATTGGTACTCGGATTATTAACATTTGTTCTTGTAAATTTAATACATTTAGTTTTATTGCCATTTAAATGTAGATTACCTTAAACCAATACACTAATTTCGATATAGCATTATTCACTTCGTCACATTTTAATGACTGACGTTTAAGTATCTACCATACTTTGTAGCAATCTATATGGGAGGCCTATGTTCAGCAGTAGACCTTTGATTTATTTAAATTTATTGGGGTAAATAAACAATAGCACAATGAAATATTTGAACAACAAGGATGATAATAATAATCTTAACAATTGCGACAGCCACTACAGTTACCACAGCTTAGATACAAAAGTGAACGCGCGAAAAGTTGATAGGTAGTGCAATTATATAAACAAATCAAGAATTTGCTTTTTAAACATACTAGGACGTGATGCTGCAACATCTACGGAATTAACGTTGATATTGTAATTGTAAGACTGCACAATTCGATATAGAGGAAAACGCTTACCGGCGTTGGTATGACCGAGCGGTTGCTAAAAGTTGGCAAGGATTACGACAATACGTTCTGCAAGCGACACACGACGTCATTATTAGTGACAACGTGAAGTGCTACTTATTTTAAATCTTGTTCTTTTATGGACCAAGCATTTCACTAATAATTAGTATATGCTGATCTTGCATTAGTAACTAGTACTGGGACGTCTACTTACACTGAACGGTTTTTGATATTGGTCATTGACATTATACGTGAAAATACCACCACCAACCATCGGCTTTACGTGCTTTCTGAGGCACGAGGGTGAGACACCGCCAACTTCTTGACTCCGGGCAGCTTTTGAGAATTTCTTGACGGAAAAACTGAATAAATTGTTTTTTTGTTTCGACACGGGATTCGAACCCAGGACCTCAAGATCAACCGTCACACTACTACAACCTCTAAACTAACGAGGCAGTCAAAATCCAAAATAAATATCAAAAGTGCCTAAATACTTATAAGAGAAAATCATTTTTTGTTAACGTAAGGCGTGGTCAGCTGTTTCTAAAAATTTTGGCTGCAACAATGTGTCGGCCGCTCCCCTCCCACTCGGCAGCCTGGCGCTTATGTAATTAAAGATGTGCATGCGTCTCGGTAGCTTTTACAACTTTCATTCACTAGCGATCGTAGCCTATTTTAATTTTACGCCGTAGGATGAATGGTTTTTATGTATTTTTTGATATTCGGAAATTTTGCCTATCGAGTTATATTTTATTATATTTTACAAATACTTTAGAGGATAGCTTCCATTCCACTTACATAAAACACCATATTATTTTCCAGACGGTAAAAATAGTCACCCAGTATATATTTAATTTCGTTCTATATTACCTCAGCCTTTGTAAACCCTCGAACGTTTACAAAATACGTTGTTAGCGTGTGTTATTTGCAATCTTAATCCCTATCATACATATGAAAAATTTTCCTTTTGCTACAGTTTTATATTAAGAACGCTATATTTTAGTTTCAAACTGCCCATTGATATTATATAAAACAGATATCCAATAAACAAAATATAAAATAAATGCTTTTTTGAAACATTTGAAATCACACGGAATTACAACTCTTTCCAATCAATTTGTTCGTTGACAATTTCTACTCTATGCGACTGTTTAAACTTAGATTAATATGTGTTTGAATATACAATATGAACGTAAACATTGAACATTTTACTTTATTTAATGTATTTGTAACACATTTTATATTAGGTCCTTACATATGAAATTGGCGTTTTGTACGGGAGGAATATAAAGTCAATTTTTTTTGTAAAATATATTTAATCAATGAAAGCATGCACCGTTGTTATCTATGCACTTTTGCCATCTCATAGGTAGTTCATTGATTCCTTTACTAAAAAGACCATGGGGGCGAGAATCAATAAACTCTTTGAAGGTGGTTTGGACTGCCGCATCGGAGTTGAATTTTTTTCCTTGTGACAAGTTTTCCAAATTCCGGAAAAAATGGTAATCTATTGGAGCAAGGTCCGGGCAGTACAGTAGATGTCGCAGACGTTCCTATGTAGCTCATCTAACTTAGTGGTTGTTTTTTGTACAGTGTGTGATCTTGCGTTGTCGTGAAGCAACAGTGGCCTAGAGCGATTTACCAATCTCGGTTGTTTAGCAGCCAGTTCTTTCTCCATGGTTTGCAATTGCTGACAATAGATATCTGCCCTAATCGTTTGGCCAGATTTTAGAAAGCTGTAGTAAACGAAACCGGCGCTAGTTCACCAAACAGTCACAGGTAACTTTTTCTGAGTCAATTTTCCTTTAGGGCAGGATTTGGCTGGGCCTCCAGGATTCAGCCATTGCGGCGAGCGCTTCCGATTATCGTACTGTATCCACTGTTCATCACAAGTAATGATTCGATTTAAAATCCCTTTGTTTTTGTGTCGGTTGAGCAAAGTAACACAGCAGTCGACGCGTGTTTGCAAGTTCGATTATTCACTCAATTCATGAGGTACCCATCGTTCAAGTTTTTTTTATTTTCCCGATTTGCTTCAAGTGGATAAATAAATATTGATTTCTTATATTTACGCGAACACTACACATTGATTAAAACTACTTTTACGGATTTTATCGCGTTTAATTTCTAATTTTAATTATTTTTATTTTTAATTCCCGACGTACATGGTTTCGGGTGCTTTCCAGCACCCATGGTCACGGGGGACTGAGGTGATAGACGTCCCGATGTCATCGTTAACCCGGAGTACCTTCAGCTATTTTAATTATGGTTTATGGTCCGATCTATGCAAAATGAACTGACTATGTCTTCAGGTCTTGCAGTGGTATGCTTGGGTATAATTTTAATTTTATTGATTATAGGGTCCCAAGCAGGTGGTAGTACCCAGCCTCCTTCTCTATTGAAATTAGGGTGTTTTTTTTTAAATTTCAATAGCCTCACGTAATCATCCTTGGTAGGAATCGGTGTTCTTTCACGAGGATTTGCGGTCTATCAAATGTGATGTTATGGTTGGGGCTGTCTAGGATATGATCACAAATTGCAGACTTCCCGGAACGTTGATGCTTCACATCAGCTATATGTTCTTTTACGCGGGTTCTAATTGATATTTTTGTTTGTCCTATATTAAAGAGACCACATTCACAATCAGGCTTGTACACTCCTGCATCCTGTAGAGAAATATGACACTTGACGGATGGTAGGAACTGACTAATCTTCTTCGGCGGCTTGTAGAATGTTCTAATAAAAGACTGAGCTAAAATATTATCACCACTCAGAAGACACACAAGAGCACACACTAAGGATTCACACCATTTTGTCAGTGAAATAAAAGACCTACAACTTACTGACAATGAAACGATGGTCAGTTTTGATGTTCAGTCTCTATTTACATGCCTACCTGTTGAAGACAGCATCTCAATTATAACTAAGAAACTAGAGGAAGAGAGGAGGAGGTGGGAAAACTGTATGCTAAGGTACTGATTGAAAGGGTCATGAAAGAAACGGGTGGAAAAATTTGGGATGTGCAAGCGGGATTCAGAAAGTGAATGGGATGTACAGATCAAGTCTTTTCCATGCGCATGATCGCGGTGAAGTTTTTAGCCAAAAACCAAAAGGTTTTTTGTGCGTTCATGGACTTCGAAAAGGCCTATGACAGAGTGGATAGGGATGTGCTATGGCAAACACTGAACTCATTTGGGTTGAG
>DWHP01005639.1:0-11815 GCA_018247895.1 Parnassius honrathi | reverse complement strand
GGCGTATCTCGCGCCTCTGGGAAGGGATCTGCCGGGAGGGTCAGCGACCTCCAGGTCCCGCGGAGACGCATCTCGACCCGGAGCCGAAGTCACCAACAGGCGCGCGCTCTCCTAGCAGCACGCCAGGCTTTCGGAGTTCGCTTCCCAGCGTATTAGGTTACACGCAGCGTAGTGGCTATAACATACCGGGGGGGGGGGGGTCTGGGGCGTGGCTCGACACAAGCCAGGATCGCCCCACAGCACGTGCACCCACTGCAAAGCGACGCGCTGTACTTCTCCCACCCGGGCGCGGGCGGAAGCCGACGACCGACGGACGTGACCAGCGCCGAGCGCGGTCCGGAAGCGACTTCAGGTTATTCCCTTGGGGTTGCAGTTGTTCGTGGGCGGAGGTCGACTCTTACCATCAAGTGAGCCGCGTGCTCGTTTGCCGCCTCTTCTATAAAAAAAATCCGTGTTGGCATTGTGTTGCATACATGTACCCCTTCAAAGTGTATACATGTCTTATCATAGTTTGTACTAGACAATCTTGGAAGATATTTTACTGCTCCGAAAACTATATTTTGATGATTTATTCTGAAATTTATTAACATGTTTGTACTGTTTTATCTAATATTGTTTGTTCGTATTATACAGGTTGGACCGTGGCCGATTTACAATTCGAAAATCAAATATTTTTTAAGCCGTTGCTTGAGGGAGCATGGGAGGGTTGGCATCCGACACTGCATACATACGTGTGGATTGTTTAGTTACAAATTACAATGTCGCAGTGGATCAGTGAGCAACGCGCGTTCGCAGTAGAAGAGTACTTTAAAAGTAACGATTCCTGTACTCGCATCATTGGCCGTCGACGATTTTGTACGCGTTTTGATATTAGACGTTTAAGTGACGGACCAAGAGTAAATCTATTTAGAACGTGGGTGCAGAGGTTCCGAGCAACTGGTTCAACCGTAAGCAACACACAGCAACCAGCAACCGTCATCAACAAACAGCAAGGATGTGAAACTTCATCCATATAAGGTCCAATTGGCGCAGTCTTTTAAACCATATGATTACATGGCGCGTAAGGAGTTCTGTGAAAACATGCTAAGCCGATTTCAAGCTGTAAACACAATTTGGTCAGTGACGAAGCACATTTCCATTTAAATGGGTTTGTTAACAAACAAAACTGCCGTTGTTGGGCACCAAGAAGACAAAGCACCTAATTAAAGCACCAACTAGCCCACCCGAAAGTAACCGTTTGGGCAGCTTTATCACCCAATGGAATAATTGGGCCTTTTTTTCTTTGAAAATTCCTGAGGAGCAACAGTAACCGTTGATGGTGATGCTTATCGCCGCATGATAAGCGAATACTTTTTTGCGAAACTTCGAGAGCACCGATCGTACAGTTCACACACGTGGTTCCAACAAGATGGCGCCACAGCTCACACAGCGAGAGCCACCGTGAGCTTCCTCCGCAAACAGTTTCCTAGAAAACTGATTAGTCGATTTGGTGATATCGTGTGGCCCCACCCAGATCGCCGGATATCACCCCCTTGGACTTTTTCTGTGTGTACAAACATATTATCACAGTTAAAAGAAAATATCAAGCGTTTCGAAAATATTAAGCGCGCGTCGAATTGTGTCGAGAGGTTCCGTGATGTGTACGCCGCGACGGAAAACATTTAGACGGCATAATCTTTAAAAAGTAAAATCTGCATGCGTGAAGATTGATTTGGTAGGCAATACATTATATTTGTTCACATCTAAAATCTGTTTGTTTCATTTACTAATCGTAAACCTGCCACGGTACACCCGGTTCATGTGTTATATTATGTTTGTCTAATACTCGCTAATCAATATAACTAATCACATAGTGTTATTATTGGTGTTATCGTACACAAATTTCGTCGATGTAAGCAATTTATAGTTATAACTTTTTTATATATCATTTTGCAATGTTTGTTCTTCATTACGAGTCGTTTTTGTAGTACATTCCTAAACCCCTATTGGGTAGTCAAAACGTGCTTTAATAAGTGAGTTAAAATAACAAGAGAGAAACGTGAGATCGCAATACTCCCATTAAAGTTGTAAGTTTAGATTTTTTATGATCAATATGAGGTTTTCATGATAGGTCATCAAGTATTAAACTTATAATTTCTTTTTTGTGCACAGTTGACGAAAGCTTTTGTAACTGAAAATATAACATTTTAAGATGTTTTTAAAATGTTAATTGTTTGTAGATTGTAGTTAAACCAAACAAAAATATTATAATTTAAATCTTAATCGTTTCGTGCTTGATTTACTATTATTTAGAGAGAACCGGATATCCTTATTTCTTCATCTAAGTCCTCAAGGATGATAACGCATTTTACATTTTGTTTGTTAATTGAATATCGATGTAAATGTCTATGGACTACAGCAATCTACTTACATCATACTTGTTTGTCACCCATATTCTATAAAAAATATTAAATGCATCGAACCTTTTTTAATTTTTAACACTTAAATTTGCGTGAAGTATATTTAATAATAACAAATTGAGTTAACTCGACATCGTTGTACAATTTTGGAACGAGGACTCGAAAAGGGAAACAAATTTTTCTGTTACCAATGTTGTTTAAAATATAAATACTAGTTATGGCTGTAGAAAGCAGTACTTGTTCAACTTGACGCGCTACATTGTTTCGTCATCGCCAATCTGCGCCATTTCAAAGGCGGAGTGTTTGATGCTCGATTGTATTTTCTCCGATACCTCCGGGTCTTGTGCGACTCGTATCACGTAATCCTGTTTATTGAACTCAACGCAATACAAAATTGCGTGATGTAATGTTCAGTATCTTACAGTTAAACCAGTGATGAAACGGTTATCTTTTAGCGATTACGATTAAATTTACGATTAACTCTGTTTCTAAATAAGACATGCTATTATCGATAAAAGAGCATAACTTATTTTATTATAAACTAATTTAAATAATCATATTTCAGGAAGTTTAAATTATTCATAACAAAACGTAACGTTATTAGATTTTCAGGCAAGCTGCTAGATTGATTCAAAGTACTAAAAGGAACAGATTGACGTTCCTTTTTTAGTTTGAATCAAGCTACGACGCTACGGACGATGATTGGATTGAAAAACATTTTTTGCTTATCCACTAACTATTGGAATAAATTCGATTGAAAATTAAAGTCATAAATAATCGCTATATAATCGATAAATACGATTAATTGTGAAATGTTGATGTTCGTCGATTACGAATAATCATAATTGAAATCGTTTCATCACTTGTTAAAATACCCTTAACTTTTGGTTTGCTTGTGATATTTTTTAGAAAATAGAGATAACAAAAAGTAGCCAGGCTGGTAACGTAAGTACTAAATAATTAATATAGACAATTAAAATATAATAATCTCAGAAATGCTGCATTGAATTGTATTAAAATAAAAATAATTGGGCTGTTGTAACCAAATAATGATTAATTCACGCGAAATCTTTAGTGTGAGTGTAGAGTGAGCGTCAGAGTTCGCGTAGTATATATTCTTTGGTAGAGTGTAGTTAATATGTAATGTAAAAAAATAAACTCGATAAAGTTGTTTACTTAGTGTTGTGCTTGCTTTTTCCTTTTGTTTTCTGATGAAAATTTTTTACGCCGCGAGACCTTGAATTTCCATTGACCTCTGAAGTTGTGCTATGTTGACACTGTTTCTGCTTATTGTGGTAATATTACACTTTATTTAGTTTTCTGCAAATTTTGGAAAGAAGTTAAATACCATACAGCCAACATATTCTTTTGAAATATCGGACTTCTGGTGCTTTAAGCGTGACATAGCGTGAATACAGCTTGTAGCGCTGTAGAGGTGGTTAGGTACAATGTGGTTAAAGTTGTGGTGCTGAGCGCTGCGCTGACGGCAAAAGAGCCGCGCGCGCACTACTCTAGTCAGAGTCCGACCGCGAAAAGAGTTGGACGCGTCGGGTGCTTTGTCAGTTTATCGTCGCGCCGCTCGTCGGCAGTGTCAGTGTTCACATAAGATGTTTGCGTTCCACGCAGTGCTTTTATTTTGTGATAAAGTTCAGTAAAGTGCTTAAGGTGGATTCCGGACTGTATCAGGCCGTGGAGCACGCGCAGCGGCTCGAGCGCTCCCAGGCCATGTACGTCATGAATTTAGGTACAACACGCTATCATTACAACTTTTTACGTCTGTCATTTGAACTAGACGAAACCGGTACTTGAGGATCCAAATCTCGTTATAAAACGGATCTCGGAATTGTTACTGTCGCAAAAAGACCTAGTTTTTTAAGTTATGAACGAACAGTTCGCCTTTCTCTTTTTCGTTTTTGTGTACCCTGGTGGCGAAATGAGTTAACTCAGCAAAACTCGACGTATAAACAACTTGTACGATTCCATTTCAATTTGTGCCTTCTTCATAGCACAATCTGTATGCGTATGTATGTTTTTGTTACAGTTCACGTACACCGTGTGGGCGTGTGTTGGTGTGTTCGCGCTATCGGTGTTGCTATTTTCGTTCTGCATCTGTGTGCGTTTATCGTATAAACACGTCTTGCCTGTGTGCATATCGTATCCGCGTTCACTGTCTTATCATTTTCTTCGTTCGATGCCGCCGCGAATTACTTTGCGTTAACTCGATATTATTAAAATATGACTACTTTGTTCCTGGCGTTTATGTTAGCCGTACTGTAAACATCGTTATTTTTAGACCGCAGCTCTAAGAATAAGTAAAACTTTAAATTTCATATTGGTAAGTCATAAAAACGTGCACGGTGCACGGTGTACGTTTTCAAATAGGCAGATAATTTGTACTGGAATAACGGTTGTGCTCAGGCGCTGTTGTTCCATTGATAACTGAGTTGTGAGGGCAGGCGCTGGTTGCGTGACGTGACGCAATCGTCGGCACTACAAATCGTTAGGGAGAGCACTGTTACGTCACGGAAGTAGACGACCCCGTACAGTCGCATGCGTGTCCACCAGGTGTTGGGATCTTACGGATGGTCCGATTTGAAGAATTTACATCGTTTCAAACAGCAGATACAAGGTGATGGTACCGTACACGTACCAAACTTTGCGTTTCACCTCATGAGGCAACGGAAATTTAAACCAATGTTGTGGTTTGATGGCAGTGTAAAAAAGCATTTTTGCAGCTTTTAATGTTGCTTAGTGTTCCCAGAAATGCACCATTACCAACTGCTGCAACAAGCCTGAGAACGACATAAATGAACGCCTGAAGTTGTACACAATCAATCCTAATATGTTAAGTAATATTAAAATATAGAATGCTTACGTTTTAATACTGAATAGTCCTTTGCGTTTACATCAATATGTAATTAATTGCAAGACATTATCAGTCATATTGTATGGTTTAATTGAATGCAAATCAGGCGGGGTTTACATGCGAAGTGAGCGTGTGTTCTTCATGTAATTTGTAGCTTTAAAATTAATAAAGTAATATTTATCGTATAAAGGCGAAGTAAATGATTTACGTAGACGTCAGACGGCCCATAGCCAATCATAATTTTTGTAAACATTATCAGTTGGCAGCTCTGCTTATGTAAATCTTATATAACATTGTTTTATCATGTACCTACACGAAAACAACGGGTGTTTTCTAAAGTATTTATAATATTTTGTTATATCTTATATTGATTGTTATGAATCCGTAATGACAAAGTTCAAATCAATTGTAGTGCGATAATGTAGTGACACATTTTATGATCCTAAAAATAGGCAATTAATAATATATTAAAAGAACAGGGCTAAGAATGGTACCCTGTGCGACACCAAGTATTGTTTAACCGTGTAGGTGAGGCTGCTGATAAAACGTTTATTTGCTTCACTTGAACAACATTTACATACACCGCAAACAATAATATGCTTGGCAAGTCATTGAAGTCGAGTGCTAATGCAAGTACATAATCTATCGAAATTCATTTAGTAAGTTTTCGGGTGAAGAGAGGTTAATGTTTTTGAAATAAGTCTATTTGTAACAAATGTAAACATCAAACATTCAATTTTACGTCAACATCGCACGATATTATTATTAGTTATATTTGTGTTTAAAACAATATTGGTGATTTAATAATCACTCACTATTTTATGATAACTCCATCGTATGACTTCAATGTTTACAATTATTATTTTTTTTCATTAAATTTTGTTAAATAAAACATTTAACAAAATTTAATGAAAAAAAAGGAAACCTCTGATGGACGTGCATTTCTTTCTAGCAATTATGTACTTATTTGTTTAATTTTCTTTAGTTCTTATTACTTAGCTGAATATTACTGCCTAACACCGTAAATAAAGCATACATTTTAATATTTAAAGTAATTAACAGTTCTGTTTCGGAATTTCCTTAGATCTCATTTGAAATGACATTTAATGAGTAATAAATAAGATATATACTAAACAACGAAAGTTTTAGCCTTATTAGCAGTGAAGTGCTCCCACTGCCCCGGTCGAGGTGGCCGTTACTCAGAACCAGTTGACTCGGGCTGGAATGCTCTCGAGGCTTTACAGACGGGCCGGCGCTGCCTCCGGTCGGGTCGGCGACCCGCATACTGGAACTCCCCAGTGTACTCGCTACAATACAGTTGAACTCACAACAAATTCAGACATATTTTGCTAGAGACGAAAGAATACTCATAAATTATAGCTGTTGTCAATGATTTATTATATTTACGTGAATACTACACATCATGGGATAAAACTAATTTTACGGATTTTATGAATGTTCTGATTTATTAGTTAAGTTAGAGGGCTACCATCAACTTTTCAATAATTTATTTTCTATTATATATACATATATATTATTGATTTCTGATTCGATTAGATTGTATTAAAATCCGATCCTGTACGTGTTCACAGACTGCAGACTTTCCGTAGCGTCGATCGCGCCCCTCACTACATTAGATTTGATACACCATAAATCCTCGCTAAAGAACACAGATTCCTCCCAAGGATGATTCGCGAGGCTATAGTATTAAAAAACATCCTAATTTCAATAGAGAAGATGGCTGGGTGCTAGTATCTGCTTGGGATCCTATACTTAATAAAATTAAATCCCAACCCAAGCATACAACTGCAAGACTTCAAGATACTATATGTTAATACTGTGTAGATCGGACCAAAAATCAATAATTTCAATCTGTCGATAAACGCAGTTAACTATGACATCGGGATATCGAACACCTAAGTCCCTCCTGTAACCATTGGTACAGTAAAGTGCTCGAAACGTCGGGAATATAAAAAAGTTAATATACACGATAAAATCTATAAAAACTAGTTTCATTTAAATGTGTAGTGTTCGCGTAAATATAAGAAATCGTTACCGTTTGTACTATTTATAACATATGATCTTCAATCTGGTAGATGTAGTAGCTCTGCTCTCCTAGCTAGTTAACAGAATAACCTCTAAGGAATAACAGTATCAATTCCCATAATAGTAGATAAATAATAAGTACATGTTTACAGTTATAAGTGCTACAATTATAATAATCTCTAGTTAAAAAAAACACTAACTTCATCAGAAACTTTAGAATGTACTGTTTTTTTCTCTGTAATTTCGTTTACATATTTTGTTTAGTGTTAGAGGTCAAGGAGGTTTTTTGTCATCGCTCAGTTGGTAATACAAAGTCGTGGTAAACAATGATAACTAGGTAAGAATGCCTGAGCTTAGGTTGTTATATAGGATTACGTAATAACCTGTTACACACGAATATTTTTTACAGGAATAGGGGTGACAAGCGAGCACACAGTCCACGTGATGTTAAGTTGATGCTGTGGCCCATAGATATCTACATCCATACTTAATTTATAATTTAAATGTAGATACGTTGTCGCCCATAAAAAACTAAAATGGAATACCTCGTTTCCGTAAAAAAGGTCTCCGGTTCTCTACAGTCACCATATGAAACACAGCAGCATTTAGCTATAAGGTTTTCCTTCGCGGTCGCGTCCCTGTCTAGTGTCTTTTATTCTGGTGATACTGCATCGTATCTCTTGCGATAATTGAGTCGTTTTTTCTGAGTTACGTCAGCGAGTTGTGACGCACGGCGGCGTTTCATGACCGAAATAAAACGTCGCGTCTAGACGGCGACCGGCGTGCGCCAGCCGAAGGACGCTCACATCCTTATTGCTGTCTTTAAATTTTCAGTGTTTTGCTTATAATTTTACTTTAGATACCCTTTTTCCTTTAAAAATCTACTCAAAGCTCGTTATTTGGACCTCTAATATTTCCCATCATACTTCCCGTCCCCAATTGTATCTGTCATACCTCCATCTTCCATCACTATTATATATTATATTTATTTTTATTCCTTTTTTTCTGTTACCTAATTGTGAAATTTATGTACAATTTATGTACAATTTATGTACACACGTGATCAACAATTCTTTGCGCAAAAGGTTGTCCCGAAGAAATCGTTCTCAGAGCGACAAGACCGCCTATAGTACCTATATAATTTATTTAATTTTGTTTTCGTTTTGATCTGTATTGGTGTACGATAAAGAATATATTAATTGATATATTTATTAGAAAATAATATTGTTAGGGACATATCGTTTAGTTTTTGAGACCTTGCGATGTCTTTTTCTGCTATTTCGGTATAAAAACTGAGACATCTTTCTGCATAATTATGCCGCTAAATATAAAGATTTTGATTATCTATAGAATAGAATACTTATTGCAAGGCATCTAAGCTTTACAACTGGTTTAGTAAAACCTCTGTCCTGGGAAAAACCGGCAGCAAACCCAGCGGGACTTTCTAAAACAGGACAAGAGAATAAGTGTTCAGGCTCTAGGTACCCATCCTAGTCCTCGTGGATAACAGCGCGCCTGTAGCTTTTTTGCTTGAAGATGCTTAATATAATTTACCACCAACCTTTATTGGACTCTGGTTTTTTATTTATGTATTATTGAATTATCAATAATTTTTTTATATATAATTTGGGTATACAGTCATACTTGATGAGACACTCAACCAGAATACTATCTCAATACCCCACATTAATGATAAATATGACTTGTTGTACAACATAAACAAAAATTACAAAGCAAAGTAACCCACTCTTAAAATTTATAAAAAATGAGAAAGATGGGACATTTAAATACCTATTACTTTACTGAAATAATATAAATTATTAAAGACTGACGATCCTCTACCTTCGCACGGGTGATTTCTAGCTCTCGACTACAGTGTAACGTACCGGGTGCAATTGTGAATCTAAACCATATAGAGACCCACTAAAACACACACGAAAAATTTCATCAAAATAGGTCCAGCCGTTTTCTACTGATTATCTTTTATAATAGCATCAACTGATTTTTATTTGTATAATAATTAAAATAATAATATTCATTGCCAAACAATAATACGTTTACGAATGAAAACAAAGTAAGAATACACATAACATAGGTATAGACTTAAAAAAATCAATAAAAAAATAAACATTTACAATTGAAAAATTAACTACTTACTATTACTAAATATACGAGCTTAAAGTGGAGCAACAGGAACAGGCTCAGTATTCGCTGGGCATTACCTGCTGTTTTGAGTATATTTTATTTGGGTATAATATATGTATATATAGTTAAATCAGAAAATGCAGATCACAGTCAAACACAACTTTTTGTAAGCTAATGCGAAAGCTGCTTGCCCTGCGCAGTGTTCGCAATTCTCATTAAAAAACACTGACAGTATTATTTAAGCAGCAGAAAGGGGATAATTGTATTGTTATAAATACGATACGTTTTGGTTTGACGTCAATGCGGTCGAGGTTAGAGACTGCGCCCGAGTCAGCGGATGGGCAGCAGTTTTAACTGCATTAACGGAATATTCACGCGGGCTAGACCGTGACTGAAACTATGTAGGGAATATAAAAATAAAGAACAGATAATTAGTATTAAAATTACCACCGTATCCTTATTGTGTGTATTATTTTTATCATCGCAATTTTTCCGGACAGATACGACTTACTTTTTTTTTATAGGATTAGGGTGACAAACGAGCACACAGTCCACCTGATGGTAAGTGGATACTCTGGCCCATAAACATCTCCATTTAACCTCGTTTAAAAATGATAATGCAGATGCGTTGTCACCCTTGAGGACTAAGATGGAATGCCTCGATTCCAGTAAAACGGGTCTCCGGTTCTCAACACTCACCATACGAAACACAGCAACATTAAGCTGCTATTTTACGATGGTATTTTGTGAGAGCGTGGTCCTTCCTCGGTCAAGCCGACCCATTCATGCTACAACCAAAATATAGCCGCAGCATGGCTCTACCACGTATAACGTCTTAAAATGCCGGCAACGCACCTGAAACTATCCTGGTATTGCAGTTCGTGCTTAGTAGTCGACACTTACCATCAGGTTTTTTTTTATAGAATAGGGGTGCCAAATGAGCACATATCTGATGGTAAGAGTGCTGTGGCCTATAGACATACACACATTTATCCTTGATTAAGAATCAAAACGCAAATGCATTGTCATCCCTGAGGACTAAGATGGAATGCCTCGTTTCCAGTAAAGAAGGTTCCGGTACACCTACACTCACCATACGAAACACAGCAGTATTATGCTGCTATTTTACGCTGGTATTCTGTGAGAGCGTCGTCCTTTCCTAGTCGAGCGGACCCATTAGTACTACAACCATAATATAGCTGCAGCGTGGCTCTACCCGCATAAAAATGTGAGTCACGTACTCGTTTGATAAGGGTATCTATTAAAAATATTAGAAAGTTTAAGCCAACTTCAAAGAACGAAAAATAATAAAATAATTTCTACGTTAACAGCTTCAGAATGTCTAAATGTATCAAAGCCCCAACAAGCCTTTCGCTGCGTGATTTATAATATAAAATACGGGGCTTAAGCACTTTGACTTCCTGACTCCGGGCTACTTAACCTGACCCGGGATTTGAAACACGGAACCACATGATCAGCAATAGTGCTCACAATACTAGACCAAAAAAACGGATATAATTATTCCTAACCTTTCCCAATTTATTTCAATTGAATGAAGCTTTTGCCCATTTCTTACAAATACTTGAAAAATAAATATTTTCTTACTTGCAACGCATATTGAGCTATTGTCTCTTAGCATCAGATGATGACGATAGTAAAAATCCTCCTGATCGTATTTTGATCACGGTCTCAACGGAGACTAGCCATTTGGGACTAGATTATAGTGCCGGAGAGTATGCGTAAGCATAGCTGCACTCTGTATCCCCTCACTCTCATAGTCCGATTGTATGTTAATCCAACACGGCCGGAGGAAGATTACGCGCAGGGCGTACTTAACATGCTTTTCGAGGCAGGGGGCTGAAACACCACCAGCTTCCCGACTGGGCTGCTATTGAGAATTTCTGGACAGAATGCCCAATAACTGATTTTGGCCCGGCCCAGCATTCGAACCCAACAGACCAACGAGGCAGTCGGATGATGATTACGATACAGAAATAGATCGACAGGGGTATTTATTTTTAAACGTTTGTTAAAAACGATAAGTTCATCTGACTCTTTGATCCGTGAAATTAAATCGGCCACTTCCGTATCGAAAACTTTATCGGAAAAGGAAGTTCGGTTAGTCCGCGACGCTTACCGTTATTGATTTTTTTTAAAGTAACTCAAGCAAACAGTATTATTTAGTTTTTGTTGTTGTCTGTAAAATAAACACTGACCTTGTTGGTTTCTTTGTTTGTTTACTGAAATTAAATGTGGTATGTAATTAATTGGTAGTAAATATTACCGTGTAGCGGCGGTTGAGAATATCCACTACCCCATATCTTCCCGTGGGTGTCGTAAGAGGCGACAGAGGGAGACA
>DWHP01005638.1:0-11815 GCA_018247895.1 Parnassius honrathi | reverse complement strand
CGAGTTTTGTAAGTCGCGATGTTAAGATTTATTCAAATTCTGTAAAGGTGTTTGTGAAAATAAATGTTGTTGACTTTGCCTTGGTGAATCTGAAGTTTTATTTATATTCGCAAGGAGCACTTTTTGGGACTTCAACCAGTAAGCAAATAATAATAGCTTAGTACATTAATGAACATTGGAGAGAGCCGTGGTAGCTCAGATGGTTAACGCTCGCTGTAAATATAACAGAACGCAAGTAACCCAGGTTCGATCCCCGCCAGCCCCAATGAAATTGTTAATTGCAATTTTAAATGTTCTTTACCACGTGCTCGGCAGTGAAGGTCGTCGTCATCGTGATCGTGATCGTGAGGAAACCTACATGTATGAGGAATAAGAGAAAAAAAAATATTCCGAAGACGTGAGGTTCGCCAATACGCATTGGGGCAGCGCGGCGGATACTTCTTTGCCCTAAAACCCTCTCAGAAATGAGGGGAGGCCTGTACCCAACCCAGCAGTGGGACGTATATAGGCTGTAACTTTACATTAATGAAGGTTTCATGAAAAGCAAAGTAGCTCAGGACCTTGCTCTGCAGCAACCAATGTAAGATGTCATTTTCGGCAGTGGACTTGTGGTGTGCTGTAATGATGATCATCATCATTGCAGCACACCACATAAACTTGGTTGGTGGACGATTAATTTATATGAAATCGACGTGCTACTTAATTTTTTATCACAATTTGTTTAAATTAATTGTTTAGTGTCAAAAGAAAAATCTAAATTCTTAACACCAAAATATTTCAGTATGCTAAGTGTACCAACCTTAGCCATAACTTTCATCTTACTCGCGTTCACTTTCATACCCCTTTCTTTTAATGATCTGTTAATTAATGTAACCATCATTTTCAATTCGGCAGCCGACTACGCAAGAATAATTTGATCATCGGCGTACAATAGGCATTTGACGGTTAACTCACCCATTCTTAATTCGCATTCTTCAACTTTCAAATTTTCCAAACAACTGTCAGCACGAACAGCCACGGGGAAGCCACACAGCCCTGTCTGACACCTTTTGGATGACAAACCAGACCGAGTAGACCCCGTATAGACAAGCACGAGAGTCCCTATAAAGAGACTTTTATGCCTGTATCAACCCAGCGCTCAACCCAAATGAGTTCAGTAATTGCCGTAGTACATCCCTTTCCACTCTACCATGGGCCTTTTCCGAGTCCATGAACGCACAAAAACTTTTTGGTTTTTTGCCAAAAACTTCTCCACGATCATGCGCATGGAAAATACTTGACCAATACAACATATTCTCTTTCTGAATACCGCTTGCATATCCCAAATTTTCCATCAGTTTCTTTCATGATCCTTTCAATAAGTACCTTAGCATTCAGTTTTCCCACAATGCTAAGAAGGCTGATACCACGGTGGTTTTTACAGTCTTGCTGCGACTGTTTTCTTTTATATATTGGGACTATCACTGCTTTGCACCAGTCTACCGGTACCCGCTTCAGTTCCCAGCATAAATTAAACAAGGTGTGCAGCAGGCCCGCTACCACTTCCTCTCCAGCCATTAGCATTTCGAGTGAAACTCTATCATATCCGGCTGCCTTACCTGCTTTTATGCTTTTCATTGTTTTCATAATTTCATTTATACCTATCTCACTACCTCTTTCCTCTTTTTCGGAGTTGCTATTTCATTTAGTTCATACGTCATCTCCTCACTCATAAACGCGCTTTAAAATATTCCTTTCATCTCTCTAAAGTCAAAACTTCGTCATTCAGAATATAGTCATTCTCGTCTCTTATAGCATTCATTATAGGCTGTATTGAATGTCCCTTGGCAGTTCTTTCGAGTTTCCAGAACATTTTAATATTTGCCTGGAAGTTATCCGATATTCTTCTATCATTCTTATCCATTCTTGCTTTCTCCTTTCAACTACTTCTTTTACTCTCTTATATAGGTGTCTAAAGACTGCCTTTTTTCTTTCAATATCATCATTCATACTGCCACAATAACCAGCCTTTTTTGCTCGTAAATCTAGTCATGTTCTCTTCTTTGCTTCAACTTCCATACTTACTTCATCATCCCACCATAACGTATTATTTTTCCTTTCATTCTTTGTCTTACTAACACCACATACTTCGGTAGCTGCATCCACTAAACCTTTATTAACATTTTGCCATATACATTCTCCAAGTCTAACTCATTCATACCTAATTCATCCAAACTACTTATATTTTATTTCAGTCTACATTTGTCCTTGTTTTTCTCACCTTCATCGTGTAACCTTTCTGTTCTAATACACTGTAAAGCAGTGGTAGACACAGATGTCCGATAGCGCCAACGCCTGAATAGACCATTAATTTGGCATAAAACCAAATGTTACGGCCATGAGTTGCCCAGGCGAAGGTCGACTGGATTGGGGCCCATAGCAATCCAAATTGGCGGACAACAAAGGGACGAACCCAACGGCTTATGGAAATTTATTACATAAGGAATGCACAATCACAAAACTTACCTGGTTCAAGAGTTGGGTAGACCACAAGGCGTTGTCAGCGTGGTGTGAAGGTAGTGTGGGTGTGTATATGAAAGAAGGTGTATAGTGAGTGCTTAGCAGACTTCACCAAGGTAGGCGGACAACCCGCCGTCGCTGCACCGCTCCAAAGGACGCCCTCACTTCCGAGCGCCAAACTCCAGTCTCACTTCAATTAGCACAAAACTATAGTCTAAGGGCAACGCAACTCATTTCAATTCACAAAGTTTAGAGTTCAATCAAATAAGTGAATTCACTTCGTACTATATCAAAATGCTACGTAAGCTACACCCCAATGTCAAAACCGGCACAAAAGTTCCTTTACTCACTACAAATAACACGATCGAATGTTCTAGACTATAATACTATAGCGCTTCCGTGCGATATCATACCGCCGCGTAGACAACTAGTCGACACAATTAACAGCAAATGAAGTTAAATTAATCAAGCGATCTCAAACAAACGCCTAGTCACGTATTTTAATAGACTAACACTATATCGGCCAATCGATTTAACAAATTTTAACTTCGCGACGCGACGTAACAGCTGCCGGGTCAGCCGACTACGAACAACAGGCGCTCTCAAAGGGAACTTCAAGCGGACTGGCATCTAGACTCGATGCAGCGCGCCGGCGCAAGTGTTTCCCTCCCCGCGCCCCGCTATCAACCGGTTGCCCGCTCAAATCGGGCGCAAACATCACTACAATTTTGAAGTCTTCAAGTCGAAGGCTGTTGTATCTTCTTATGAATGCTTACACGGGAAAGGGATCTTGGTCGAACGACATGCTTACATTCCTTATTGATAAACAAAAATATATTGTAACGCTTTACTAGAAGCTAGTGTTAGGGTTACTAACTCAATAATTTTAGGTTAATAATAGTGATTTAGGATTAGGAGGGATAATAGTAATAAGCCTTACCGATTTCCAAGTTCATCAGCAGGTGTTGTTGTTTTGTTTTCTAATTCTGGGTATCCAATTGGTCGAGAACCGGCGAAGGAAGGTCGCTGACCGAACACGATACATGCAGATGCAACCACCACCAAGAATTGAATAAAAGCCATGACCTATAAAATAAAGTCATATGAGTAAGAATGGAATTTTCCTTATTCCTTTAAACAGTTAAACATTCCTTCCTTGAATATTTTCAATGTAAAGATGACGCTTGGACTAAAGTCCAAGCGTCATCTTTACATTGAAAACATTCATGTTGACTAAAGTCAACACTGAGTCAAATCAAACAACTCGAGGTCATTATTCTCTTAAAATAAAAGGTTATATAGGTACTTATTATTACCGCTAATCATACGATAAATCGTATAAAAAATGTACTAAGGCAACGAAGTTAGACAGAATAGTGATGTGTAAGCGTTTCGGATATAGTGCTGCTCCCAATTTTTTTAGAAGCTTGGATACGTTGTGATGGCATTGGTATGAATGCGTCGTACTACAAGTCGTAAAGCCGTCTCGGACAAGGAGATAGTATAGTTATATTATATTTGTGTAATAAATAATGTGGAAAGTCAATGGTACGATCCCTATTTTTCCTTGGGGTCTGTCAGTGTAGGCTACCTTCTTACCAATTTCTGCCCCCAATCAGCAGTGCTTCTTTTGATATGTTCCTCTCTGAAGATATTCCTGGAATAGGACCAGAGAGCCAGCATAATTATAGACTGTGAAGCACTCCATCTTCGTCCTCAGAGGTGATGCTAGATCCGTGACCTTCCTTGTTTGAAGGGCTACAGTAATTCTTGAACTGCATTAACCACTTACCATCAAAAGGTGAACTGTATGTACAGTGTAATTCAACTACCGTATTTAAAATAAAATCTCTAAATTTCACAGTAGGAATTTCTCCTGTTTCGTTCTGGTAATTTACGAGCGTAAATTTAATACTGGTAAACAAACATGCAACTCATAACTAGCGTTGCTAGACATCCGAATATAGCCGGACACATTCCGGCTTTTTGGTTGCGTGTCCGGCTAAATTAGACGGTGTCCGACCTGTCCGGCTTTTGTTAGGATTTTTAAATTGACCATTTCTGTACATTTTTCATGTACTTATATACATACTATTGCAATTATTGAAATTAATATTGTAATGAATATTGAATGATTAAAAATAAAGAAGAATAATTTATTCAGATGTTATTATTTCATTACAATTTAAAAAAAAGGTAAATGATAAAAAATTAAGTATGTTTTTATTTTTTACCTAAATGTCCGGCTAAGCTCGCTGGTCTGTCCGGCTTTTCGGTTTTAAGACCTGGCAATCCTAATCAGAACAATTATTTGTAGGCCATACAAACACTTGTCCTGTGCTTCTATCTAATCTTAGCTTAAAAGCTTAATCTAAAAGCTTAGCCACAGTGCTACCAAGCCGTCATATAAAATATATAAATAAAATAAAATGAAGAGGATGGTGATTACCAACGCATCTCACGTGGAAATTACTCAAATGGATATTTTATATGCGAAGTACATTTTGTTTTGTTTAACATACGTACAATAGTAGGTAATGACTCAGTTATATTTGCAATACCGTGGCATACATGTTGAATGCGTAGTGCTCGTAAATCCATCGCATAATCGTTAACAAGAAATATTTTCTATTCAGAAGCAGATTACTAGATAACATTCATAGACTGTTTTTTAATATTATTTTATACTAGATTATACAACAGTGCCACCTACCAGGTCAAACTTAGTCTATAAACTTCGCGGAAGTACAAGCAAATATATAATATGTTGACAAAGTTTTACCGGAATCTGATGAAGGGTGTGGCAGCGCATTAAGTACGAACAAACAAATAGGTTTAAATTTTTATACATTAGATACTAGCGATCTGCCCCGGCTTCGCATAGGTGATATCTGGATTCTATAACAGCGCCACCTACCGGGTCCAACCATGTCTATAAACTTTGCGAAATTAAAAGCAATATGTTGAACGGTATGACATGTTTGAGTTTGTTATGAGCATAACTATTTTTAGAAACTATACATGGTTATTACGCTTTTATTGCGTATACTTTCCAATAAGGTACGCTCATGGCGGCTACACATTATCACCGTGAATTCACGCGCGAATTCACGCCATGAATTCACGACACAAGTCGTGCCCTCCACATTCACGGGATACTCACAATCGTTCGTGAAACCCGACGCGAAACGGACGTAGAAGCCGCTGCTGCAATAACTTCATTTGCTGTGGCAACATATCACTATTTAGACGTCCAAAACTAGATTTTTTTTAGAAAGCGTTGGAAAAAAAACAAGATGGTGTGTGATTCAAATACATCGTCCGTACGCCCTTGTTTGTAGTCTAAAAAGAACTGGCACGGGGCCGTGAATGTTGATGTGTGCGCATGAACGCCGCGCGAAGGGCGCGTGAACCTTTGTCATCGGACAAAATACCGACTCTGATCGGGGAACAGGCACGAACGCGTTTGAATCCCGCGAAAACCATCCACATTCACGTTCACGCCTGTTCAAGGAGCTTCACGGCGATAATGTGGAGCCGCGGTTAAACTTTGAGCGAAATACATACTGCACTAGTAAATAGCATACATCGAGCATAAACGCGTTTCCCTCGCAGCTTCGGCTTATTGGCCATCTTGGGCGACTAGCCTCAGCCGCTACGACTCGCACGTTTACCTGCAATTTGCTACGGCGGGCGGGCGCTGCTCTCCCTCCGTGCCTTCGGATTTACAAAAACACTCTAGGGGTAGGGCAGACAAGATTAAGTGGAGTCGGGGCATGCTGATTCAGTTTTAAAATCTGTCGAAAGAATCAACCAATCATCTAATTAGCAGTGTTTTCGCGATCACCATAGATTTTTTCTGAAAATGCGGCTTACCTTATTATTATCCTACGACATGTATAAAGTACTACACATAATTACATTTAATTATGACAATGAATGCCGTAAAAAGTGTGTGCCAAATTGACAATTAATTGTATTTCTTGTCGAAAGTAATTGGACATAATATTATGAAGATAAATAAGATTTAAGTGCCTTTATAATAAAAATACTACATTCATAATAAAAATAATTTTGTCTGTCACAAAGGACTTCGTTATATTAACATCATTATCATCATCATCATCATTACAGGCCTTCACAAGTCCACTGCTGAACATAGGCCTCCCCCACACTCTTCCTGCATGTCTTACTAAGTCGTCCACTCTATATAGTGGGCGGTCACCCTACACTTCGTCAACCGGTCCGAGGCTGCCACTCGAGAACCTTTTTTCCCTAACGGTTGTCGGTTCTTCAAGCAATATGGCCGGCCCATTGCCACTTCAGCTTACTAATTTGTTGGGCTATGTCGGTCACTCCGGTTCTACTGCGGATATCCTCATTTCTACGTTTATCACGCGAAGAAACCCCGAGCATAGCCCTCTCCATAGCTCGCTGAGCGACCTTGACCGTCCTCATACGGCCAGCCGTGAAGTCCTTTACTGCTGGCCGTATTATATATATAACAGTTACCTTTAAATTGCCATAAAGTAATAACTACATGATTAGTTGATAATTAATTGTTGCGTAATGTTTAATATAATGACATTTACTTAGTAAATTTCTGAGCTTGTATACTTTACTAATACTTGTCACGTTCTAGACATGTATAATCTCTTAACTAATTTACTGAATCAGTGTTAGAAAGTATATACGACTATTAATCACAAACCGTGTATATTTTCTAAAAATTTTATTTGCTACACGTTTTGAAAACATACAGTGTAAGAACACTATGAATGCGTGCTGTCATTGTATACTTTCAATATACGCATCTGCCCCGGCTTCGCACGGGTGATATCTGGATTCGATAGCGCCACCTACCCGGTCCAACTATGCCTGTAACCACAGAAATCTAAATAATATTTAGATTTCTGTGCCTGTAACCTTCGCGGAAGTGCAAGCAATACGTTGAACGTGATTGAACGGTATGGCAGCGCATAAAATACGAACAAACAAAAATTTAATTTTAAGATTTATTCATTCATTATTACAAACCTCATGGAAATACGAAGAAAGAAAGAAACTTTATTTTGACATAAAGATTACAAGTGACGGTATAATGCATATTAGAATTCTTTGTTAGTCAACTTTGGCTGCGTTGAGAATTTGTGGTTGTTGTAATAAAATATATTTCGTAAAGTTAGCACTTACAGTCTTATCGTACATTAAAATAAAATATTTAATCATTACCATCAACACCAACACCATCATAATTATCATCATCACCGTCACCACAGCCTTTTTAATCTACAGTTAACTAAAGGGTCAGCGTACGAAATGACAATATCTTTTGCTACAAAATAAAGCTTTAGCTGACCACGTTCCGAAGCCCACGATTTTCTGTTCAGCTACACTACTATGAATCCTATTGAAAACGTGTGGGAACTGATGAAGAGAGAAGTGGCTATAGATATGATCACAAACAAAACTCATCATCCTCAATTGCAGGAGACAGTATAGTCCGGCATTGATAGCAGCTTAAGGAGGCTCAACAAAATATTAACATTTTATTGCATTTATATATTTTTTTTTCAGGAGTTCATAAATATATTTTTTATATAACTATGTTATTTTATTTGTGTTAAAAATAAATAATAAGGCGAATAATAAAAAAAAACATTGTATCTTGTAAAAACAATAAAGCTGTATAGTAACATCTGGTAATTAGGATTTTACATAGTGAACGCAGAACCGAAACCCTGGCACTTGAAGTGTTACCTGTTTTGAAATCCATCAGAGCCTCGTCCATCGATCAGTAGGTCGGACAACGATAAGGTGATGTTGACGTTTAGAAAAAATGCATATTGCTCCTATCACCCGAATAAAAAAATAAAAAAGTGTCGTTTTAATATCGACCAAATTTTCAGGCATCAGGATTTTTTTAGCATCGAATTCTGCTGAAATTAAATTCTTCGGTTCAGGTTTGTGACATTTTATAAAATATCTTTTATTTCATTTCATTTTCATTAAATCTGGACTCACGTCTTTTAAATTACATTAGCTTTTGTGTGTTAATTAAATAGAGATGGCTAACTTGCATGCCAAATAGGTACTAATTGTGTTGTTTTTATTCACTACCGATAGCGACTTTAAAAACAATAAGTATTTGACTGTCAATATTAATCCCAAGCAAAAGGGGTGCTCAATGAAAGCACGATATTGCGTGTGCACTATAAAACTATTTATCCAAAATCGATCTAGTTGTCCCAAATCCAGATACAGACACCGATACTTTATGCTAGAAACTGGATTATATGCTATCAAAATAATGCAAGCCTCAACATTTTCTTATTCATTTGGCAGTCGATTGTCATATTACTATACCATATTATAGATACAGGAAGGTAATGATAAAATACTGAAATAAGAAATACGCATTTATAAAATATAACTTGATTTTTGTTATTTTTTATACGCATTTATAAAATATAACTTGATTTTTGTTATTTTGTTTTTTTTATTGCATTTTCAATAACATAAAGATAAAATTATAATGCAAAAACAAAACTTACGGAAGGAATTTAATTATTTTCACAAACAAACACCTTAATGCCAACACGACTTACAACAGACTGGTTTGTCCAGCGTTTTGTTAAATCATAAATAAAAAATCTGAACTTGTATTTAAAATGCGGATTCTCTGGGTTCTCGTTACAGTAAAGTTTTTGTATTTTCCTTAAAACACTGAATATTTAACATGGCCTTATTTACTATGTTAACTTTTTATATTGTTTACAATATACAGACGATAATCGGGTTTTTACAAGCATTTTCCTTTAGTAAAAGTAAGTAAGGATTAACCGTGTAGCGGCGGTGTAAGAATATCGACTGCCCCATATCGCCTTGTAAGTTTCGTAAAACACGATAGAGGATAAAAAACCAGTAGATGAGCATCAGTATCTTTCTGATAAAGCTAAAAGTCTAGCTAAAAATTAAAAATTGAGATTGTCAAAATGCCTGTCAGGCGTGGCTACTATAGCGTTAAGGAAATTACATTATTTCTTTAAAAATAATAATTGATTTTGATCAATTCAACAACTTTTTAATTAATAATTGAATTGATTTTAATCACTGAAAACTAATGCTGTTGCGTTTCGTAGGGTGAATGACGAGACCTGGATATCCGTTGTACTGGTAACGAGGAATTCCGTCTCAATCTTCAGTGGGCTTACAATGCAGACATCCAATTACCACCAGAGTGCTTTTTTGTCAGCCTTGCGTATACAATTAATATATAATGGCGGTGTAAGAATATCCACTACCTTTATTATCCCGTGGGTGACGTAAGAGGCGACAGAGGAAAACAAATTAGGAGTTGGACGGCAGCGTCTTCCTTATATTGAGTAAAAATAAAAAATAAAGCACAGCGGTTGTCAACCCACTTGCCAAGCGTGGAAACTATGGTGACTATGAGACAATATATGAGGTCTTTGTTCAGCAGTAGACTTAATAGGCTGCAATGTTACAGGTTGCGTATACAACAAAAACTTTATGTAATTACTGTATATTATTGCTATAAGTGGTAAAGCCATGCTGCAGCTATATTATGATTAAATGGGTAATAGATAAATATGTGTCAGCTCGACAGGTATGGCACCACGCTCTTATAATATACCAACGTAAAATATCAGTTCAATGGTGATGTGTTTCGTATGATTAGTGTAGAGAACCGGATACCCTTTTAACTGGAAACAAGGCATTCTATCTTATTTCTCAGGAGTGACAGCGCATCTGTATTCAGATTCTGTAATCGAGGATAGATGTAGATAGATGTAGCTACAGAATCCACTTCGTGTTGATTATGTGTGTTCGTTTGTCACCACTATTTAATTAAAAAAAATATTGCATTCTTTTAGAAGTTAAAGTTAAAACATATTTTATATGTACCACTACTGGGCATAGGCCTCCTCTCATTTCTGAGAGAATTTTAGAGCAAGGTAATGTAATGAATATGGTTTCCTCACGATGTTTTCATTCACCGCCAAGCATGTGGTAATTTCGAAACTTCTGAATTTCGTCCTGGCAACTTTTATTTTTTGTTTTAAGAGGTGGTATAACTATATATACTGTCCGTTATAATCCATCTGCTGGATGGGCCTATCCTAGGGAGGAATCCTAAATCGTCATGCTTTGTAGGCGGTGTGAAGATACGTACTACAAGATATCTCGCAACTTTGACGTAGCTGTTCGTGGCTTGCCTTAGTATTTTCTGTCTGATGTTAACAAGGTGATGATATCGCCATATCTGTCGTAAGTCATAACGTTCATTTTTATGTATTTGTAGTTTTAGGGCTTGGCTAAAATTTATCAGTTTCTACTAAATATAAAATTAGTAAAATTGTGTAAAAACCTTGGGAACAACGTTTTCAATATGTATTAAGTAAAAACATACACCTATATAATATTTTATTACTAGATTGCTAATAGAGACCAGAGGTAAGTATGCCTCGATTTTATGAACCTGTAAAAAATTATATAATAATAAAAGGTGACGGAGGTTCCATCAATTGTAAAGCGGAATTCTAAATGCGAATAAGGAAAACATGATGTTGCCCACCACCGGTTTACATTCATGAACAATTAATTTATCATAAAAGACATCAATGCTTGTAGATTATGAACTCAATAATACCTGTCTCTAATAACGAATTTTGTTTGTTGGTAAATAGCTTTATATTAATATTATTTCCGATGCACTCAATACTATATGCTTTTTAAACAGTTTTCATGGAAACAGCGGCTATGCTAGTAGTTGTCTAAAGTACCTAATTAAAAATTGTGTGGGTATTTCCATTCGCTGACTTATACCGATCTACTAACATAATGAAAATTCCTATTATGAGTATTTCGTAACATTATTTAAATAGTTTACGCAAAGAGTTTCTTTTTAATAAAAATAAGTGACAAACGAGCTGAGTGACTACTGCACTCCATGAACACATGCAGCCAACTTCAAACACAAAGCCACGTCACCATTACGTTGTTATTCCTGACGGGTAAGATGGAATGCCTCACAGCCTATAATTAAACCTAGTAAAGTAAAGTAAAGTTACAGCCCATACACGCGTCACGCAGCTGGGCACGGGCCTTCCCTCATTTCTGAGAGGGTTTTAGGGCAAGGAAGTGTTCACCGCGCCCCAATGCGTGTTGGCGAACTTCACACGTCTTAGAAATATTTTTTTCATTATTCTTCAGATATGCAGGTTTCCTCACGATGTTTTCCTTCACCGTCGAGCACGTGGTAAATCAGCACTTAAAATTGCAATTAACAATT
>DWHP01005637.1:0-11817 GCA_018247895.1 Parnassius honrathi | reverse complement strand
AATCTAGGCTGAGTGGCCTGCTCGAGTCACCTCGGAAGCAGCCTACTCAGCCGGAGCTGTTGGGACGACTCCCAACGTTGGACCTGCCTAGATTCTCCGGGGTCCTCTCCGACTGGCTGACTTTTGTCGAACTTTTCGACAGTCTAGTGGACGCCCGGAGGGACCTGACGCCAAGTCAAAAGATGGCGTACCTCCTAGTCCCCTGGGTTGTCCGCCGATTTGGATTGCTATGGGCCACAATCCAGTCGACCGTCGTTTGGGCAACTCAGGGCCGTAACACCCGGGATGCTCGGATACTGTGAAATTTGCAGCGAGCACTAACTATCTGAACTACCACGGCAAAGCTAGAATGCTGTTAAGTTATTACTGAGTTGAATACTAAGCTTCATTTTTTGATTTAACCACATTTATTCACTTACTTTACTATTTTGTAGGACTTATTTCTGCCTAGGAATCCGTCTGGCTACATACCATCCTCTTACCTATTTCTGATGCCATATAGCCATAATTGCTGTGTTCGGGTCTGAAGAATATGGAGTAACCAGTATAATTACAGGCATTAAGTGGTGTAGCTTGGACTAATCTATTCCCAAGACCAATTCGGAGATCCTACCATATTATTTATTTATTATTCTCAGTAGTTCATGGCACGCACATGCGTAGCTACGCCACTGCACTTTTAGTTCATCTGTCGCTATAATTTTACCGCTGACCGTTATTTTCCGAAATTGCTAAGGGCGGTGGAGATGCTGAGGCACTCAAACTAGGTTAGATTGGCTCTTCACCGGTGCTTCTTTATGACAAAGGTCGGCCATGTACTGCACTACAGGTGTTGGCTAAATTGGCAAAACTAAAGTTAGAGTCTATTCCACGTCCGTCATCAGACCTTGCTAGTACAGAGTTCTATTTTTTCACATTATTTTGATAAGCAAGAACTTCAATTTTAAAAATAGCAGTAAAGCACTCCTTTAAAGAGTTTATCGATTTTGATTTAACAGTCTTTTATAATGTAATAATGAGGTAATAGTGAGTTAATAAAGGCAAATATTTTGGTTAGTTAGTTATTTTATTACAATTTTGCCATGCGATTTCATATATATCCCACATATTCAAAAACATTTTTCATATTTCGTGGTATGTTCAATAATATTTTTTCTGTTAACAGTTATACTGAAGGAATCAAAATAAGGTGCGATGACAAAGAAATGAATGCAAGCTTGTATAATAATCGCGCCGCTTCGCACTGGCATTTGAAGAATTATAGGTCAGCTTTGTTTGACAGCGAAAGGGCGTTATCTTTTAATCCAAACCACAAAAAGGCTAGACTCAGAGCAGCTAAATCAGCACTCGAAGTAGCCAAATATGATGCCTGCATAGAACACTGTCAGAAACTGTTGGAAGATTCGAAGGATAAAGAAGTAGTGGAACTACTCAATACAGCTAAAAAGAAAAAGTTGCTTCAAGAGCGCGATGAGAGGAAAAAAGATAGAATGATTTCTAAAAAGAATGAGGAAAAGGAAGCTGTTGTAAAAGCGATTGTAGGACGTGGCATCAGAATAACGAATTGTGACGATGCAGATGATATAGACTTGTCCAAATTGGAACCAAGTTTGCCGGGGGCTCAGGATGCAATAGTGCATATAGAAAATGGGGTATTAAAATGGCCGGTTCTGTTTTTATATCCCGAATACCAAATGACGGATTTCGTCAAAGCTTGCCCCGAAAATGTGCCGTTGCTAAACCAATTGGAGCAGCTATTTCCAGCGCCATGGGATGAACACAATAAATACAGATGCAGCTCTGTCAATGTATACTTCGAGGGTTATGATAAAATGCCCCACGTTGTCGACCCTTCCAAGAAGTTGGGAGATTTATTGGTGACGAAGTACTTTGAACTGAAGGCGGGAACTCCGGCCTTCTTTGTTCTACCTAGGGGTAGTAAAGTTGAAAGTAGATTTTTGGAAAGCTATTTATAACATCATTACGAGCACAAATTGTTCAGTCGACTCTAAGTCATGAAAGAAATAAAAGATGAATTGATTTATTGCTTAAAGGTCTTTGATTGAACATTGACGAAAGGATATTTTTTTGCACCAATTTTGCAAAGTAACTGCAAACTACCAGGTTTTATATAAAAAAATATGTTTAATCATAAACGTAATGTGTAATATTATGACTACAAAATGTACCTATTTATTGCTTGTTACTTATACAGTAGGTATTTACTATATACTGTATTAAGTTGTTTACAATTATTTAGCTACCCGTTTGCCCGTTTACCCGTACATTTATCGGGCGGTTGCGATATTCGTCGCACATGGAAAATTGTTTTGTCGGGCGATCAACTTCTATAGTATAAAATCTATACGTATAAAACTATTAATTACTGACTGGTTAGATGAATAAAATGTGTATTTCATAGAAGTAGCTTGTGTGTGTGCTCTTCGTAAAAGTGCGTCAAAAGACACGCTGAAAAATAGTCGATGCGTCCATTATGTGCCAGACTAGCTAAGGGACAGTTAGTCTGGTCCTACAAAATTTAGGATCACATTCTCAGAAGTATGCTTCAATCAAAGGTTTATTTTTCTGACACCCATGTCGATTATGTCCAAAGAAAAAGCGAAAGTGTGCGGCTTAAAGGCGATCGGTGTATCAACGATAGGTGTAACGTCATCGGCCTATCGCTATCGTATGGGAATTGTGTTTCGTCACAGATTTTAAAACTGGTCGATTTTTTAATAAATATGAAATAAGGGTGACAGCGATCACACAGGCCATCTGATGGTGAGAGAATGCTGAGGTCTGTAGACATCCGCATTAATCCTCGATTAAGAATAAAATGCAGATGCATTGTCAGTATTCCGTAGGAGCATGGCCCAAACCCCTATGAGAGCACGGCTTCGTGGCGCATTGGCTTAGCCATGAGTGGCTGCGCTGGGGGCCGCGGGTTCGAATCCCGCACGGAACAAGTATTTGTATGGCATACATGTAATTGTTCCGGGTCTGGATGTTTGTCCGTGTGCAATTTATGTTTGTAAACTGCCTCCACGATACAGGAGAAACCTAGTGGAGGGGGGGGGGGTAACATTCTTCAAAAAAAAGGAAACCCATCCTCCTGATGGTTAGAGGATGCAGTGATCCATAAAAATCTACATCTATCCTCGATTAGGATTTTAAGTGCAGATGCGTTTCCAGTAAAAAGGGTCTCAGATTCTCTACATTCGTCTAGTGTGTTGCATCCATAAAATGGCATGCCGTACCTCGTAGGGAGCTAGTTGTACATGTGCTCTTATACTTAAAACACCTAAGTTGAAGTTGGCCGGTTGTACACTAGCCTCTATGCGTGCTTAGCCTTACAATTAATATAATGTTTTAGTAATAAAAAGTAAAACAAAGAATTTAGTATTAATTTATTGATTTCTATCTCCTTCGTTGGTATCAAAATTCTGGTGCGGGTAGAAAGGTCCAGGTGGTTCAAAAGCGCCTTTTTCTTGCGTAAGAGTAGGAGGATATGGATGATGTGGCGGCGCACCCATCCATTGTGGATACCAGTAAAGACCCTGTGGAATTATTAAATATATTTTTATGTAAGGCGGTCCTCTGTTAGATGGAGTGACGACCTGGTAAGAGCTGCTGGAAGTCGATGATGTAAATGGCTCAGGGTTGTTATTTGTGGCGTTCCTTGGGAAGGCCTGTGTTCAGCAGTGGACTTGTAACGGGTTGCAATGATGATGGTGAGGACATTTTTAGATGAAGGTTCCATTGACCATTAAAATGTACTTTAGGCAAAAATCAAGTGTTTTATTCCATTGTTGAAGATTTCCTCTCATAATTTTAATAGCTCTGCCACACTATGCTCCTCGCGTGGCTCATCGCTCTACTCCTAGCTCTGCCGCGATGTTGCCGTCTCTGCTCACACTGCTCTACCCGCGCAATTAATGGCTATATATATATAAACAGGTCGCTCGCGTTTGCAACACTATGATTGTTGAAACTGTGGCAGTATGCGCCCTATATGCATATTTAGTATAGCTAATTATATCAATGTCATAAAAAAGAAATATACGTCGTCGTCCTAACCAACGGAGATGGTGGATGACATCAATTCATCGCAATAGCATTCTATTGCAATGAATTGATGTCATTCACCATCTCTGTTGGTTCCATAACGAGCGTTCGATTTGAACTGCGTTCGTGCGATTATATGTCCGGCCACTCGCGCTCATATTTCCGGTATTTTAAGTCGCGCCCAAAAAATCGTCAGTGACGTGCGGCGTGATGAGTATTGTTGATCTGCTTCCTTTCCTCGCTACCTCCCATATTACCCGATGAGTGTGTGGCAAGGGAGTAAAATACAACATTTGTCAAAGGCATTTTCGGCCTTATCTATAAATCTTGCAACTCGTATTACCTTATTTCCTGCTTGCCTTGCCTCGTTGCACGTAAATCTGTCGTCATGAATGTCTACATAATCCAAGTAACTCTTTCCAGCGATTGATCCGTAATTTGGAGGATACATGAAAAGACATCCGTCCAGTACATCTGAGAAAAAACTTTGTTATTAATAATATAACAAACATTTTTAAGTCAAACAAATCTGAAAATCGCTGTAGGTACATATAGTATGAAAATATTTAAAATAGTAAAATGTCCTGTATAAACTATCACAGTTTCATACTATTGTGGAGAAGCTCTTGATCTGGGCGTAAAAAAGCTGACTACTTAGCTCATGGGAAACACCAAATATCTTATTACTTAGTTTTTATTGCAGTACCAAAAAGGTTCTCGTTGCTCACCGCACGGTGATTTCACATCTGAGTACGAGATGGTTAGGCCCGTCGTAAATGCTCACACTTACTCGTTCACGATACTGCATTGAACTGGCATTAATATTGGTCGACACGTATGCGTCCGCATTTGTGGACACGAGTCGCGCATCAGTTCGTCAATGCCAACCAAGTAAGATGTTCAATCGCGCCACTACCATTCAAAAAACGTATCTCAGATATCTGAGAGCACTTGCACGACACGCGCTTGTACGCTCATGTACGTGCCTGCGTCGACATGTGAGAGCAAATGCGGAGTTCGTACTTCGTATTAGGCATGTGTAACTTTGCGGAACCGACTCACTGAAATGATTCAAAAGATTGGTTCAGTAACAATGTCTCAAATGCATGCAAAGAAACATTGCTTTGTTGCTCTGTGCTCATTTCACGCGACGCGTCGCTTGCTAGGCGACAAGCCACAAGCGAGGGAGTAGCGAGTGAGAGGGCAAAATAATTACAATGTAACAAGTCTGAAAGAGATAACAAATGAGAAGTGTATCAACTCGTACGGATTTTCGCTGTAGTTATTCATGCACGTAAAAATGACCACTAAGGCGCTTACGTATCAAATAATATACATTCGTTTTTTGCATATAACGTTTGCATTAACAAGTTGTCATTTTACGTTGATCCGGCACTTGTCAAATTGTTTATGTTCGTTCGCGTCTGTTTACGAAAACATTGAGTTCTGTTTAGAATTTCTTTGCGTAGTGATTACTGTGCCTTACTTTCTTCCTTATTATCATAAATAATACGCCAGCTAGCTATAAATTAAGGACTAGACGCCAGTCTTAAGCCTGGATAAAGTATGAAGGAGGATCGATTTTATATAGGTACAATCTTATTTCAGTACACAATAAATACAATAAAAATAACCTAAGCACTTATATTATTCAGCATTGTTGCCACACAACATTTCACTGAATCAATCAGTAATAAGTGCCCGCGACGCAATTTAATGTATCTATTCGTAACATTCTGTATTTTATATCTTTTGAGTCGATGATCCAAATGAAACATATCAGTGTTTCGGAACATTTCAGTTATGCAGATGCAAATGTTCCAATCGCAAAAATGATACACTTTGCCCATCTCCACTTTGTTTACTACGCTATTGGTTTTATACGTTGCCACACGTGATCATATGCGACGGGGCTTATACTGCCATCTATCGGATTTATATAATTTATAGGATAAGGGTGACAAACGAGTAACGAGCACACAGTCCACCGGATGGTAAGTGGTTTCTGTGGCCCATAGACATCTACATCTATCCTCGACTACGAATCAAAATGCAGATGCGTTGTCACCCGTGAGGACTAGGATGGAATGCCTCCTTTTCAGTAAGAATGGTATCCGGGTCTTTACACTCACCGTACGAAACACAGCAGTGTTAAGCTGCTACTTTACGCTGGTATTCTGTGAGAGCGTGGGCCTTCCCCGGTCGAGCCGAGCCATTCGTGCTACAACTATAGTTACAGCATGGCTCTACCACGTATAACTTACCTCATTTGTTTTTTAGACATCTATGGAACTCCATCACCCGTAGTCCAACTACGCAGCGAACTATTATGACTTAAAAAGGAACATTTGAACTTATAAATATCTGACAGCTCAGTGGCACAAAGACTAAGGGTTTGCCAACGATATCGCGGGCTTGAGTCCTGTACGGAACATATTACCATAGGCCTCTCATTTCAGAGAGAGTTATGTAGAAATTAGTCCACAATATGTCCTAGAAACATTTTATTTCTCACCTGTACCGCCAAGCACATGGTGAATCAGCACGAATCGAGGTTGCTCACGTAGGTACCTACTGTAAAACTTACAGTGAGCACTTACTTTATGTTACTATTAGGTTTGAAAGGTCTACAAATAATAAGTATTACGGATCTACTCGTAGTTGTTTTTCTATGAGCGATTTATGTACATATGCAAAACGGACCTTAAAAATCCGGATATGCCCTACATTTGAATTTTCCTCTTTTTCTGGAGGAGGAGGCAAATGAGCATACGTCTCTCCTGATGGTATGTGATCAATGTCGCCTATGAACATCCGTAACACTAGTGGAATTGCAGTTGCGATGCCGGTAGTTTAGAAAGGAGTTAGCTCTTCTTGAATGTCCCAAGTTGTTCCGGTTTCGAAAAACCGCTGGCGACAGTAAATTCCACAGTGTGGTCGAGCGTGGCAGAAAATTACGCTTAAATCGCACGTTAGTAGACAGCCAACCATCGGGATGATGAGAATGATATTTATATTGAATAAAACTATTTTTACAGACTTTAGTAAATTAAACGCGATAACACCCG
The DNA here is from genome assembly GCA_018247895.1 of Parnassius honrathi. Taxonomy (NCBI): domain Eukaryota; kingdom Metazoa; phylum Arthropoda; class Insecta; order Lepidoptera; family Papilionidae; genus Parnassius; species Parnassius honrathi. The sequence goes on along the minus strand of DWHP01005637.1, from coordinate 4,681 downwards.
TAAAATACCTAGTATTATTCAGTGTTTAGTATTCGAGTAAATATAAGTAATTATTCAAATTCCATTTCAATGTCGAGTTCCTGTATCATGGACGATTTTTTTAAAGATAAATTAAGCATAATCTGTACCTACAGCGGTACATTATTTATTATGTGTGTAGGTAAGTAAGGTGATATTATGCGAAATGCGGTCGTCTAAATTATTATGCTAGACTTACATGGGACGGTTATATTTTCTTCTTCTTCGACGACGTTTGGTGTTGGTGTGGACTCTATATACGGCGGTATGGAAACTATTCCGGTTCCTGGATCTCCAGGAACCAGGAACGGACCTGAGATGTAAGAATATCTGTACGTATTATGTCATAATTCGTTATTTTTTTAAACTATTTAAGGCAGTGATTGACTACTATCTCACTTGATGGTAAGTGGCGATGCAATCGAATTTAATTGGCTTAGCAGAAGCCTATTCACCCCTGGAGGCACCTGCATCATAATCAGAAAGAAATACAGATACTGGCAAATAACTCCACTCCCTTACTGTACACATTACGAAGCAAACTGTTTCGTTCGAATGCGTGGTATGTCGACTACAAACGAATTCGCACCAGCATAACTGAAATAATTACTTTTCGTTATAGCTAACGTCAAGGCCCAGCTAATAGTTCCAGAGAATATAAAAATTTTAAAGGATGCGAGGTAATCTGTTCTATGTAGTGTAATAGGAAATACAAAGTAAAATTTGTTAATATTCCAAGTAATTACGTAAATGGTAGAGCTGCCGATCTTATTAGTGAAGGACAAGATATTGAAACATGGTGTGAATTAAATTTTGAACAGTGGAGACCAGCCGAGCGTATGGTGGCCCGATAATGGGATGGACTGGGAGGAATTAATTCGTGCAAGTCCTGTGCTCACTCTCCGAAATGTATCCCGACAAAATCTAAGCGCTGGCTACTTTGCGTCTGTGCTCGAGGCTGATATAGTTATTCTAACTCACGATGAAAATTTGACTTTGGTTGTTGCTAGCCGCGCACATATACATTGTGTTAGTGTGAGTAGGCCTCGGGAGCGCTCAATCACGATCGCGACTCTACACCAATGATATTATAAGAAAAAGAGACTACTTATAATATCATTGAGTTACACGCACAAACGCGCCTGTACACATCACTACTATACTCAAGGCGAAACCTTTATCGTGAAATAGAATAACTATAATATTGGTTCTTACTACATTGGTGTCATCAATAAGCCTCATATCACGTCTTTCCAATGAGTCCAAATGCGCTAGACGACAATTTACAGTATCAGCCCATATATGGCAGCAATACTCCACGCACGACAGGACTTGCGCTTTTTATAATGTAAACACCTGTTCCGGTGGAAAATGTTGCTGCACATTTGCAAGGACACCTACCTTCCTTGCAGCTGCTTTGGTCCTGGACACAAAGGATCGCTCAAGGTTCAAGTTCGAAGAAACTTCTACACCAAGGTGGTCGGTGAAGTTTGTAAATAGTCCAAGTGCATTATAAAGACGCTAGTTAATATAGTTGTGAATAGATCAAGGTAGAAATTTTTATTGTTGAGGAAATTACTTCCAGTTTGATTTGGTCAATGATTACTTGTAGACCTTTTACAGAATTATGATGATAGTACTTTTATATTCCGACATTGATTTTATAGATAAAAATATGTACGTAGACATCAAAGTCTACACCACGTTGTTATCGACAATCTCTCTTTCGAAAGTGCCTTAGTGGTTAATGCATATAGCAAAGGAGTAAAATGTTTTGGAAGTTTCTGTCGTTCTGTTAGATGTTTTACACAGGTAGTAACTAAATCTATCCTCGATTAAGAATCAAAATGCAGATGCTTTATCACTCCTGAGGACAAAGATAAAATGACTCGATACCAGTAAAAAAAAACAGCAGTTGGTATTCTGTGTAAAAGTGGTTCTTCTTCGGTCGAATCGCACCATTCTTGCTACAGTGTGCCTCTAACATATCTAAAATTTCCTTGTTTGATTACAATGGGCGTGTCTTAGGCAATACTGAATAGGCTCTATATACGCTAAGCCAGTGCCAACCATCCATCCTTAGCTAGGTACACAACCACTTATCATCAGTTAAGATTGTGTTGAAACACTGGCTTCTACTACAAAAACTTCAACAAACGATGGACTTACCGCCATAATGATTGGTATAATTCCATTCGCAAACATGGTGGTCACATACCAAGGGTGAGTTTTGCTCCTTGGTGTAATAAGTTTGGCCGTTTGGCGCCGTCTGAAAATAATGGTGAATCACATCATAAAGTTGCTATGACTGTTTTTCTCAGAGGATGATATATCTTTAAATCGACATAGCACTAAAATTATTAACATGAAGAGTCCATGAGAAAAACTCTATGTCAGTGACTATGAATTTAAAGAATATGTCAGGTCTGTAGACGTTTAAAGTTTGTCAAACCTAACACATATTAGGGCAGCCAGGCGGACTTTTTATTGCCCCAAAACTCTCAAGAATGGGAGGAGATCCTTTATTAAGCGAAGCTTTAAAGAATGTGACTGTATACTTTTTACTTTCTCACATTTACAAATCGTCTAAGTGTTTTAACTACATACCTACTATGTTTTTATAAAAAAAAGACCCAAAGCTCTCAGTAGGTTCAAAGTTAATAACTTCATTTACTCATCACTCTTACGACATAATATATGAGTATACATCATACATTTTGAATGATTCTTAAGAGGAAATACGGGTGGTCTTAATATCAACCTCTTCTATGTTTTCCTTTTTAATGATATATTATCTTTATGAGTATTAGAACCCTTACTAAATGCTCAAAATTGCCTGAGAAAAGAAACATAGGGACACAGTGTATATCCTTCTCATTCAGTTTATGAAATATCTTTTAAATTGGTTTCACATTGGAGGAGGAATCAGTAGAGAGCCAAACCACGAATTATGCCTTTTTACTTAGGCTATTCAGTCGGGTCTGCAGTTGTCCTAATCGAACTTGCGTTCGCAGAGCGACAGCGATAGATTCTTCAAAAACCTTCGTGAAAAAACGTGAAATTTTCAAGTTACACGGCCCGCATTTCCTCTTAACACTTTCACTGTCCAATTTTCAGACACAATAGTAAGACAATAGCAATGAACTATATGTAGTACACGAGACGGCGAATGGGTTAAAGTTTTTCTTTCTTTTTTTCTCTGTCCACTGGTGATCATATTGTCACATTTTATGTGGTGGAGCCACGCTGCAGCTATATTATAATTGGTAGTACGAATGGGTTGGCTTAACTGGGGCGGGACCACGCTCTCACAGAATACCAGCGTAAAATCGTAGCTGAGTGCTGCTGTGTTTCGTATGGTGAGTGTAGAGAACCGGAGACCTTTTTTACTTGAATCGAGGCATTGCATCTTAGTCCTCAGGGGTGACAACGCATCTGTTTTGATTCTTAATCGAGGATAAATGTAGATGTATATGGGCCACAGCATTCACTTACCATCAGGTGGACTGTGTGCTCATTTGGCACCCTATCCTATAAAAAACACTGTTCCTGTTCTTGGAAACAAGCAGCAGTGTACTACTGTTTAGCGGTTTGAAGGGTATGAGAGCCAATATAAATACAAACTGTTGGGCATTACATCTTAGTTCTCAGGAGTGATAAAGCATTAGCAGCTCTTTGTTTGTAGTCAGCTGTCCATGGTCTACAGTGGCCACTTAATATCAGGTGGAATATAAGCTCTTTTATTTCTCAAATAATAATGTCCTCCAGACCGAAATTCGGTCACGGCGGCCATTTTCAACGGACTCTAGCCATCTGAACACGATAGGATTATACTGTCCGAGTGCATGCGAAAGCACAGGTGCACTCTTTATCCCCATACTCATAATCCGATGGGACGGCAATCCGACACGACCGGAGAGAGATCAGGCGCAGGATCAACGGCTTTACCTACTTTCCGAAGGCCGATTGTGTATCACCGCCTACTCTCTAACTCCTGGCTGCTACTGAGAATTTCTAGACACCAATAAGTGATTTTGGCCAGACCCGGGATTGGACCTCATTACCAGCAACCGCATTTACAACCACTAGACCAACGAAGGCAATCAAAATTTATTATTTCTCAAATATTAGCATTGAAAAATTGTTAAGTACATTTTTATAAACTTAGAGCCAGTCTTGGATTCTGCAGATAAAACTAGAACTCAACACTGCCGCAGCATCAGCCGTCGAAGCGCTAGAAGATGGATTTTAAAGTATTTCTTAGTCTCCTCGCACTAGGTTCGGGCAAAGTAGTGAAATGGACACCGGTACCGGTACCGGCACCTCCTCCTGCCCCTCCCGCAACCCTTATCAAGGCTACTAATAAATTTTTAAAATATAACTCTGTAACATATTTTTTTAATAAAATTTCGAAACTATAAACTATAAACTACTACTAAAAAAAATAATGAAACTATAAACTTCAGCGATGGGATTTTAGAACAGAACAGACTATAGATATACCTTAAACCAGAAGTCAAGAATAAAAAATATCATTTTGTTTCGACTTTCCCGCTTATTACCCGACAATCCGGCGAAGAAATCATTAAGGGGAAATATTAAAAATACTACCTCAAATGGCTTAGCAAGATCCTCCGTTATGCGGAGAATATTGCATCATTAA
>DWHP01005636.1:0-11818 GCA_018247895.1 Parnassius honrathi | reverse complement strand
ATAAAAAAAAAAAAAAAAACTAAGAAACAAATGAATAACTGATTATGAAAAAGGAATAATATGCGTTAAATTTTAAATATGTTTTATTTTAATAATAAAGTCAAACTATTACAGTTCAAAATGGCCAGTTCAAACAAAGACATATAAACACGTGATGTCGATTATCCATGACACTGTTATCCTAATGGCGTTGCAATGCCTATCGCTGCTAACCTGCTAACGTTGTTATCGACGCCGAAATTCACGAGCAAAGAAACGATCCGTTGTCTCACGGCATGAGGAAAACTCGCGCGATTGTGCCGTGTGTGTGGTGAGAACGGCCCTGATGCTACCTGCGCCGGCTAAATTATTTACCTCATATGTAATAAAAGTACTAGTCATAAATGTTTTGATGATAAAAAATTAAGCTTTTTACGTCTTAATGAGTCCGATGAAGTTAGTATGTCTCAAGTGAACTGTACATAAGTATATACTCTATATCCTTCAGAGCGGTACACAGGTTTAGCGGAAGAAAAGGTGTTACGTACCTGACGGATACCTACTATGTTTGTTCAACATTGTAACTTTTAATACATATTTTCATATCGAATTCACACTCAAACCTGATTTCACGCTTATTGGCCTCTGCGCTACACTATCCGACCTTGTCCATATTTTATGTCTTGACTTTACATGTTTAAATATTTCAATGGAAAAAAGATACTAAGTTTATAAACGTTAGTTTTTTAGACGGTATATCAATTCAAGTGATGCACGTAACTTACATAAATGGGATTCTTAGAAACATCTGAAGTAGGAGCTTAATATAGATATTTTTTTTATTTTGATGTTTTGCTCAATAATGTCTAATTGCCTATCATATATTTTTATACAGTAAAAGAACTTATCGCGGTCACTCTTATAGCTTTTAGATTAAGTTTGTATGTTGCTTGTGTTCGATTATCATTTAATTTATAATTGCGTTATTTAAACAGCCAACGTGTAGACATATCAACTACATAGTGTCATAGGAGGCGACGAAGGGAAGGTGGAACAGAAGACAGAGAATAATAAAAAATTGCGTTTGCAACCTAAGGCAATATATGGGGGAGATCGTAAACAGTACATGTATTTAAACGTATTTGTAATGTGTGTCTGAACTTTGTAGTGGCGATGTAAGAATATCCACTACCCCATATCATCCTGTTGGTGTTAGAGGCGCAAATCAGGAGATGGGCAGCAATGTTTTCTTTATAACGATAAAAAATAAAAAACTACGATTTCCAACCCGCTTGCCAAGTATCCCGCCTATGGGATAATCTATGGGGGAGGCCTGTGTTCAGCAGTGGACTTCAGTAGGCCGTGTAGTGGCGGCGTAAAGTGATCTAGTACCCTAAAGCATCCTTTACTCGTAACAACCCAACGCAAAATAATCAAAAGAACTGGCGGCTGTCAACCCGCGTGCCAGGCTTGGTAGCTATGGCAAATATTCCCCTTCTTGACTAAACACAGGCTTTTGTTTATTAGGAAAAAAGTGAATATTGTGGACCATAGACACATCTACATTCTACATTTATCCTCGGTTAAGAATCAAAATGCAGATGCGTTGTCACCTCTGAGGACTAAGGTGGAATGCCTCGTATGCTATTGTACGCTGGTGTTCTGTGAGAGCATAGTTCTTCTACGGTAGAGCCAACCTATTCATACTGCGGCCGTAATATAACTGCAGCATGACTCTTCACGTAAATATATATTACATATCCATTAAAGTGTAGGATTTTCGATAGGCAGTAATAAATTATTAAAAGAAATCCGTAACTAGACATTTCCCAGAATTCTAACTTTAAGCACCCACTTCCCTCCGCACTCGTTCGCGAGTGTTCTCGTGTCGTATTACCACTTCCCAGCACTTAATCATTGCGCGAACGCGTCAGATTTCGCCCGCACACTGTATTTATTTCCGTATGTTTGTCCGCAGCCATATGTTGCTCTTTGTAGGAGGTTTCACAAGAACCGCTCCCTTACCGGCTGGTGTTTGAGATCAAACGTGTTACTATCTCCCATACTGGGGAAAACACAACGAGTTTGTTGTAAATCACGGCCGGCCCTGTTTACAATGTTAGCGGCCTGTGAGCATAGTACACGGTGTACAAACGTATTTACCTATTTATATAAATATATCTATTTATATAAGTATGTCATTACACAAATACTTCATATAAATAGTATGGTGCACACAAGTGGACTTAATGCATAACCTTTCCATATCGGTCACAATTATGGTGGTATAAAGATACAAGATGAAGTCGGTAGTTTTAAAAATAGATTGATATAAATGTAATAAAGTACAAGAAATAAAATAAAAATAAATATATGCTTATTATATAACATTATACAAATAGTATAATCATAGTCCGTATAAAATACAGTACGTTCGTTTATATCACATAATTTGTATCAATTTATAAAAAGAATAGGGACATATTATTTTGACATTTTCTCATTTTGTTTGTTATTAAAGAACGAACTGTATTTACCATTAAAAAAAACTCAAGAGCTTTTTTCTTCCCAGGAGCCCGTCTCGGTTTGTACTTCCTATTGCTACAGATTGATAGACATTTGATCTTTATCCTTCAGGGATGTGAACTTGACAACTTAGGTTCTCCTTAGTTCCAAGTTGATAATTGTTTGTTACTACATATATAATTATTAAAAAAAGTTTCTTTAATAATGCACATTAATAAATGAATCCAATTTTTCCATGATGCCGTGAACCACGAGCTAGATAATGTACATAATTATACTGCCGTAGGGATTTTTTTAGGAGAGTAACCGTTTCGGATAAAAACAACGGCTTTGTAAACTGTTGTTACTATTCTGTGATACCTTGGAACATTTTACAGATTTAAATTCCAAACAAGTTCGAGTTGTAAACGAGCATTTCGAATGCGGTGAACCATAAATAATATTAATCCGTGAGCCCTCCGTCTATTGTTTCAGCTAATAACTGGAGTGCTAAATATCCTATTTCGTAATATCCTATTTCGGTTATTTATTAATAAATTGGAAATAATCTGAACTGCGGTTAAACCGCTCTTGTATTGCGTGGCTCGTGGCATTTGGATAGTTTGTTTTCGAATCTAAAGGCTACTGGAAAATTCTTAAGTAATAAGGTTAATACTTATATACAAAATTTAAGAAACATTTTATTTGTTTATTAGAAACAGGATCTAAGGGTAAATGTTTTTGTTACGTATTTTCATAGTTATTTTATTTTATTTGAAACTAGCGGTTCGCCTCGGCTTCGCACGATGACAGCGCCACCTATTGGATACAAATGTAAATATACAGTCTAAACCATTTTCCAAAGCAAGACTAACGGACGGATTTTATTTTATTTATTGGTGTGTTGCATTGCCTTGCAGGAGCGGCGTATTCACTAGAGGATGCAGAACCGGTCCGTATCTAAGAACCGGGTTTTTCGGTTGCGGATCCGTACAGAACCGGGTACCCGGTTCTTTTCGGTTCTTAATAGTAAAAAATTACTTAGGGCAAAATAAAACTACTGTAATTTGGTGCTAATGATGATAATGATGTGTATTTAATCAATTAAATGTGTTATAATTCTAATTACGTAGGCCGCACTGAAAGTTTTGCATAGCTTATTAATTAAACAAGTTACAAGTATATAAATATATTCTTTGTTTTTAGAAGTATTCTCGTTTACGTTTTAAACATTTTTTTATACATTCGAATCATTTTTCAAAACAATAGGACCATTGGTCTGGTGGCATGTTTTCAACGTGCTCATGTAACCCCGTCACTGCCTATTCGGAACTTGTAAAAGTAAAGCCTCTCATCAAATCTTTAATTTCAGGAAAAACAAAGAAATCACAGGGTGTTAGGTCCGGACTGTGTGCTGAATGGGTCACGAGCTCTACTTTTTCAGAGTGCGAAAAAGCATTGTCGTGATGTAAGAAGATGCAGTTTCTCGGTCTTCTTTCTCGTTCTTTTTCAAGAACAGCGGGTAGACAAATAATAGTTTACCACTAGGCATTAACACTTCTTTGATCTTCAGGTGGGACTGTGTCAACGAGACCCGTGCGCGAGAAAAAAAATGCATTATTTTTTTTTCGAAGTTCCTCGCCTGTTTCAATTTTGTCGGTCTGTTCTCGCTTTCAAACACCCATTCACAATTTTTTCTCTGTTTCAAAACTATAAATCCACAAAAAACATTAATTTATCTCCAATAATATAAAAGGAATTATAGAAAGGTTGAAAGAACGTTTTAAATAATTAATTTATATTTCGTTATAATAGAATTAGAAAGTATTATTACTTGATTCATTGGTTAATTATAATACAAGTTTAAGTTTAAATTTAAATTTCTGGTAATTTTATGTCTACTGTATATTATGGTTAATAATATTAAACTTATAATCTTAAAACTAAACCATTATAAAATTGGTTTAATATATTTGGGATTCAATATTATTAATAGACATCAAGTTGATTTATGGATGAATAGTTGACATTATTTAGTCACGGTAGATAAATGATTCGTGAATTACTTAATAAACATAACTTGAGGCTTACAACTAGCATTGTTCCTAACATGTTATTATATACTTATGAAAAACAAGTAGTAAGTAATTACTGATGGAATTCTATTAGCCATCTTAAAGCCTCAGTAATCAGCCAGGTCACGCAGACTCGTTCATCCTTTTTGTTTTTTTTTTATAGGAGAGTGAGCAAACGAGCATGCGGCTCACCTGATGGTAGGTGACTACTACCGCCCATGAACAACTGCAACACCAGGGGAATTGCAGGCGCGTTACCAGTCTTTTAGAAAGGAGTAAGCACTTTTCTTGAGGGTCCCTAAGTCGTATCGGTCCGGAAAAATCTCCGGTGGCAGACGATTCCACACAGAGGTCGCACGCGAAAGAAAACTCCTAGTTAAACATATAGTGCAGAACCGCCAAGCATCCAAATGGTGCGGATGGTATCGGGAGTTTTGCCGCGATGTGCGCTCGTGAAATTTAGCGGCTGAAATTTATTTTTAAATGTGATATTAGAATTACTACTTTGTCTTTTCTAAGAGGCCGGCAATGCATCTGCAATTCCACCGGTGTTGTAGGTGTTCATGGGCAGCGGTGATGAGAATATCGGGTAAGCCGTATGCTTGTTTGTCTCCTCTTTTTTATATAAAAATAATCGTCTACAAGTAGGTCGCGTAAAATAACGTCACAGGTACTTGTATCTCCGAGAATAATATTATTCAATTTATCTAAAGTCGCAAATAAATTAATGTAGATTGTGCTACTAAAGTGTAAATTAAAGTTTAAATTAAAGTAAAAATAATTATTATCTATATACAGTATGTAAGATTCATAAGCTAGTGGAATTATTTAGTTTTCACTTTTCATTATTAAAGCTCATTAGGCAAGGTAGAAAGTGCGGCTAATGGGTTTAGTGTGTAGACCGTGGGTTGCTAATATGAGCCGGTTTTAGCTTGGCATGCAGTGTACCGGATCGTCCAATAAGACTTCTGTATTACGGACAAATAGTTGTGAACCGTATGTCTTCTTAACTGGGTCGTGTACAATTTATTTACATTGTGTTTTATGAGATTTAACATAGCACACTCAATAAGTAGCGTTTACTCGCGTCGTCTTCCGCTTGGTGACAGAAATCATCCGATAAATGTCATCGAAATGTGTTTGGTCACTTATTGATTGAGTAAAAAACTTAAGCTGAACTGAGTTAAAGGGGCAGCGGGCCGGCAATATAGCCCGAAGAACGACCCACGTAGAAAGAAGTGTCGAGTGGCAGCCCCCTATCAATAAGCGCTGTGTAGAGCGACTCCTACTAGGTGGGGTAACGACCTGGTGAGACATGCAGAAAGTCGGTGGATGCAGGTGGCCTAGGATCGTATTTTGTGGCATATCTTGAAAAGGTCTATGTTCAACAATGGACTTTTGAAGGGATGATGATGATATGATGACGATGATGATAAGTGAAAAAGTTACGCACTTTCACATTAAATATTCCAAATGTTTTGAGTGTTTAGCAGCGTCCATGGTCACAAGGTCATAGAATGGTAATATTTTCACTGCGTATTCCTTGCAATGATAATGTAGATTTTTTTTATAGAATAAGCGTGACAAACGAGCACACAGCCCACCTGATGGTAAGTGGATGCTGTGGCCCGTAGACATCTACGTTTATCCTCGATTCAGAATCAAAATACAGATGCGTTGTCATCCCTGGGGACTGGGTGGAATGCCTCGTTTCCAGTAAAACGGTCTCCGGTTCTCTACACTCACAATAAGAAACACAGCAGCATTAAGTTGCTATATTACGCTGGTATTTTGTGAGAGCGCGTTTCTTCCCCGGTCGAGCCGACCCATTCTTGCTACAAGCATAATGTAGCTGCAGCTTAGCTCTACCACGTAGTAGCATTAAATTATAATTGAAAATTTAAGTACGGTTTGTAAGGTAACTACAGTAAGACATGCAGGAGAAAATTATTTAATGTTAATAGTATAACTATTGAATTTAAAAGAAAGGTAACATATTATTATCTTTATATTGAGGTATAATTTAATTAACGTTTTTTGTATGGCGGTGTAAGAATGTCCACTATCCCATATCGTACCGTGGGTGTCAACTAGAACAACTAGAAAATAAACTGCGGTTAGCAACCCGTCTGCCAAGCGTGGCAACTAAGGCTAGAATCTCCCTTATGAGGAAATCTTTAGGGAAGGCTTATGCTCAGCGCAGTGCACTGTGATAGCCTTTGATGGTGATGACAATCATCAATGTTAGTTTCATCGCATTTGTTAGTGATCGTGTAACATCTACAATTCCGATTGAGTGCATAACTCACACAATAAATAATATTTATATCGAAACGATAGTTCATAGTTCATGTTAGGATCCGATTGGTTGTGCTGTAGTCAAGGTATTGATGAACTATTAAATATGGAATTCGTAACAAAATTACTCATAGTCGCAATTTATTTTGTTTGAATGCAATACGGTTAATCACAAAATTTAGAACCGACAGGTGGCGCAGTGTTCGAGCCACACTGTAAAATGTTAGGAGTGAAACTCCTCACACCTACCAGTACAGGCGGAGCAACGTCTAGCTGGCAGGCTAGACCTAATTATGTTTTAAGAGAGTCGAGTCAACATGTCCGATTTTTTTTATTTCTCGGTTAGCAATCAATTGGGTTTTATTTTGCTGTAAAACTGAAACAGTAAGTGCATAAAAGCTAAGTTGAGAATTTAACAACCGGTTATCACAATAGCGATTTGATCTCAGGATTATAAAAATTAGAACAATGTTTTCTTTCTATATTACAATGGCTCAATACATATTCACACGTATGCCGTTTGTATAAGTTTGACTTTGAAAGTGTGTGGGTTGTTCTTAACTCAGAATTGCGATTGTGAATTGAACTCCAATGTTGTCTTCAACTCAGACTCGAGTCTCGATACTTTAAACGAAATAATTGATTTCAACAAAATAATTTACTATTCGCAAGGTACGGCGATTACTGTCATATTGAAGTAAACTTTGAAAATGTAAAAATATTCGTGATAGCTAAATAGACATTTATGAACCATAAAACATGACGACAACTATGGCTTGTTTGTGCCAAGATCGAGCACCGTCTCGCGTGCCTGGTACAAATTACGTAGCATCATCCAATAGAGTTCTAAGAAAAGCCAAGCCTTGGCCAGGTATACCGCATGGCAAAATACGTACACTACTTGGCCCTAACCGCCCCGCAAATAATCCTTTATTGCTTTGTTGCAAAGAACATAACTTATCGAGTAGCGACCGCTGCGGATGTGCGGTTCATCGAACGGGATGCTAGTCGTATGGTGCTTTCACTTTAGCGATCCGACGCTAGAATACGGTTATTGTGCACTCCGATGGGGAGAATTCGAGTAATATATTTCATGGGAAAATGTATATAATGCTCTCATTATGGTGAAACAATGCAATTTCATTTACAAGGAAAGAAAGAGATATTTATTTGGCCATTTCTTAACAAATTTTAGTGGGCACTGGCAATAAAATATAACATTATAGATAAGCTTATTACTAAACTTAATTATACACTTACAATAATTGCTAATAAAAATACTCATTTATAATGTACGTACAATTGCAAAACTCTATTACATCAACGTTATCATTTTTGGCTCATCACAAAGAACACAGCTGCACCCATATTTAGCCTCATATGCATGCATGAAACAAGGTCCTGAGTCTCTTGGCACCCATCGATTTTCTGCATGTTACCAGGTCGTCACTCCATCCAGCGGAGAATCGCTGTACTTTCCGCTTGTTTTTTCTTTTCTCTTAAGTAAAGGCTAGAAGATTGCGATTTACCATTTAGGGCTTCATTATCACCGGTTTTTAATATGTAAAAAATCCTCTTACGGGCACGAGGCGTCCATCGATAACTCATTTGTCGCTTCTTCGGTTATATGGTCAGCCATTTTAGTCAGATGAGCCTTTGGGACATGTCAGTTATTATGGTTCTACTGCGAGTAACTTCGTTATGGAAATCTGTCACGCAGAGAAACTTCGAGCATAGCCCCCTTTATTACTCGAACACGTATAAATGTTAACTTCAATAATGTTAATGTCTAAAGTATAATTTTAACGTGTGAAGTTGTTCTCTCTCAAATATAAACGAAGATTTGACGCAAACAGTCGGCAGTTTATAGGCCAGTCGGGTTTCTTACCTCTGTTAATGTCGAAGATAAAAATGCTCTTCTATCCATTGCCTATCGCGTCCTATAATGAGTTACTAGGGTGTTTTTTAAAAAAAAAATATCTTGTAGTTATACGTAATAATGCTTACTTTTGTCGGTAAGGACTTGTACATCACGTTAATATTGTTCTATATAATACAGGTTTTTTTTACTTTTACTAAAACTACCTTTGTTTTCGTGAACATAAGTTTTAGGTTGTAAATAACTCTTATGGCCCTCTTCTGCAAAACAAAACAAGTTTCTTAGTCAGCCGCATTTCCCCATAGCAAAATTGGGGAAATGCGTCCCTATTTGTGTTGTTGGTGATTTTAATCTGGCAAGCATAGATTGGGAGCAGTTTGGTAAGTCAAGCAATTACTACCACAGTTCTGCGATTTGTCAATATTTATTGGACTTTTGTAATATTAATAACTATAAACAAGTCAATAATATTGTTAATAAAATGGGTAGAATTTTAGACTTAGTTCTTGTAGATCTCCCTATGTGTCAGCTATCCAAGTCATTAGACTTCTTGAGCGTAGTCGATAATCTTCATCCCCCCTTGGAATTTCAGCTGAGCTTCGAATTCGTCACAATGTTAGCTAACCCTAACAATATAAAACTGAATTTTCGCAAAACTGACTATGAGGCAGTTAATCTAGAGCTTAATAGTGTCCAATGGCCTGAAATCTTTTCACTAACCGAGAGCATGGATGAAATGATAGATGTGTTTTATGATAAACTTAACTGCACCATTAAGAAACATGTGCCGGAACAAAGGCAGAAAAAACATAAATATCCCCAGTGGTACAGTAAGGAGCTTATCAAAAGACTGCGCGAAAAGAATAGGTTTAGAATTAGATTTAAAAAATACAAAAATCCGCTTGATGAAATTTCCTTTCATTTGTTGTCAAAACGATGTAAGCAACTAGCTTCGGATTGTTATAAAAATTACATTAGAAGCATAGAGGCAAAAATAGCTGACAACCCAAAGTACTTCTGGTCTTATGTCAAAACTAAAAGAGGCGGTCATGGTACATACCCAACGGTCATGAAAAATGGATCTACCACAAGTTATGAAGGTAAGGGTATCTGTGAAATGTTTGCAAATTATTTTTCGGAGGTGTATAGTGATCGCAAACAGCCGTTACTTTATAATAATGCAACTAATAATATTAGTATCAACTCGGATTGTTTAGCACATATTTTAATAAGTCAAGATGATATTCTCAAACGTCTTAAGGGTCTAGATATATCGAAAGGTGCAGGCTCTGATAATATTCCACCATACTTTATAGTTAACTGTGCTAATAGTTTATCAGCACCTTTAAGGCTCATTTTAAATGAATCGTTGACAAGTGGAGTATTTCCAAAGAGATGGAAGCTTGCTAAGGTCGTGCCGATTCATAAGTCTGATGATGACCAAGACGTTCGGAACTATAGGCCAATTTCTATCCTGCCTGTTTTTGCTAAGTTGCTAGAAGCAATCATTTGCCCATATATACAAAATCACTTCAAAAAATACACTTCTAGTAAACAGCATGGATTTGTAGCTGGAAGGTCTACTTCTACGAATCTCATGTGCTTTGCTGAAGACCTTATGGAAGCTGTGGATAACAATCGGCAAGTTGACGCTATTTATACGGACTTCAGCAAAGCATATGACACAGTTCCCCACAACGTGCTGCTCCAAAAATTAGAAATGTATGGCTTCGCTGGACCTATTCGGCATTGGCTAGAATCATATTTAATCGATAGATCCTTTTATGTGGTAGTCAATGGGTACCAATCAAACGTACTCGTCAACTCACTGTTCAAGCAACTCACTCAACTCAATCGTTCAACTCACTCCCAACAACTACAACTAAATTCTATCAATGACTATTGTTTTGTCGGGATTCGAGTATCACCGTGGCTCCCTCTCTCTTAGGTCCTAAGATAGTTCTATAATATTCCAGTGCAATTTGTGTATCACTTAGCTACAGTATCTTTCCGTCTGAGTTCAGTGTGCTTGTGATGGATGTTGCAAGGTCGAGTATTCTGAGGTAGCAAACGAACATCCACCTGAGGTTATTAGCAACCCCTGTCCTGCCGTTACCATAATCGCCACTGTAGCGAAAATAGAGAGGCCGCCTGGGACTGGGCGCGATTTCTCATCCTTCATGGGGAAGGGTAAAAAGAAACGGCTACCAGTGACGGAACCGGTTTGAAGCTTCATTTTGTGTTTTGTTGAATGTATTTTCATGTTTTAGGTCTCTTTTTATAAATTAAAAAAAAAGTATAATTTCGCCTCCAGGTCCTTCAAAAGAGTCATTGCCAAGGCAAAGTTATAGCACAAAGGCAGAAGTAGCGAGAAACTAGTTCGCCTTCCTTCCGGAATGCATGGGGCATTCCGGTCTATCGCCAAGACTGTTCAGAGAAATTTCTGTCAGCCACCTCTTCCGATGACTCACTGGCCTAGGATGTAAAAGAGAAAGCTGATCTGCTAGGCTCTTTTTTGCGTCCAACTCGACTCTCGATGAAGAGAGAAGTGCGTCACCGATAATCCCGCGGTGTGATAGCTACATGCCGGAGGTACGGTTCACACAGCGCTCGGTTCACAAAGCACTCCTCTCCCAAGACATCCACAAGTCGAGTTGCCTGACGGATTTACCCCAATTGTGCTGAGGACATGTGCTTCAGAGTTGGCACCGGTTCTAACGTGTATTTTTTCGGTACTCGTACTCCCTAGGTGTAGTTCCGAAATCATGAAAGACGGCTTTCGTCCACCCGATCCCTAAAAAAGGCGACCGCTCAGACCCGTCCAACTATATGCCTATCACCATCACCTCCTTGTTCTCTAAAACAATGGAGTCCATTGTAAACTGCTAGCTCATGAAGTACCTTGAGGATCACAAGCTGATTAGTGATCGCCAATACACTTTTCGCCGAGGTCGATCAGCTGGTGATCTTCTGGTCTACCTAACTCATAGATACGCAGGTTCGGCCGCACATGGTATACTGTTCCTATCTCTGGGTTGGGGCTCCCCAGTGCCAGCTCCTTTCAACTGACCGCATTTAGCGC
>DWHP01005635.1:0-11819 GCA_018247895.1 Parnassius honrathi | reverse complement strand
TATATATATAAAGATAATGGGAATGACATAGTTAAGTCAGGTGACTTAAGAGTTGATTTCATTATTTTTTATAGTTAGCCCACCGCTATATCATAATACGAAGGACCGAGCTGTGTACTTACAATACAAAACTATTTTCGGATGTGCGTCAATTCGTTTTCCTTAAAATACCCTCACGAATATCAGAGGCCTGTTCCCAGGAGTGGGAGACGTATACAGATTAAATCACTTTATTATTGCTGGTAAGTGGTGTATAGTTGAACAACATTCACGTACGGACAGCACAAAATGTGTACCGTAATTCTATATAAATCGATTATTAAATATATTTAAAAAGTTAGTAGAAAAATTACATATCTTTTGCGAACATTACATATTATATTTGGACCGTATTCCAAAGAAATGTTTCATTCAACCCAAATAAAAAGTTATGCAAATTTGAAAGATAATTTTTCTTGTTGCAGAAGCCCTATTATTATGTTGTGCATATCATTTTAAAGAAAATTGAATGTAGTTTGGGATTACCTACTTGTTATTCTTCAGAAGTGTTTCTTCTTAAACCGAAAAGAGTAGAGAGCTTCTAGATTTATTCGGGCAGTTTTTGGGTGAGATCATTTCTGCACAACACGGTCCATTTTAAACTGCCGTCAAATACGTTGACTGATATTATACATTATACATATTAACTTTGACATTCATAAAACTGTGCCTAGTAATGGATGTATTATGTATGTATGGTGTATTATATATACTTAAAATAAGCGTAGGACCGTCCGTACGTCTTTGTACATTTATTAATAGCAACACTAATTAATAAATCCTTTATAAGTGTGAGCACCTGTGCAAATTTTACAAAAAACTATATCTAACTTGCATTAGTTTGCACCGCAATTATCACACAACCCAGCACTGGAAATTATAAACACAGAAATAGTAATAACAAGACAATAGTAATGAATTAGCGCTCGATAAATTCCAAAACCGATGTCGCCACATCTTAACGCCTATGCCTGCAGCCGCAATGCACAATGATATCTAATGTTTCACATTACATTGCTTGGCGAGTTTGTCAACGTCGCGTGCGTCGCGTATTACGGTAGAACAATAGCAGCAATGGTAATTGTACAATACGAAAAGTAATAAATGAAAGTTTACAAAGGTAAATAACATAGTAAAGTATTCATATAGATGTAAATTAGTTAAAACAATGATAATAAGTAAATAATCAACTTACCGATGAAATGTTATGCCTTTATTAGTTGAATTACACGTCCTTGATAAGTTTTTACAAATGATTATGCTGCAGTTCACCATTAGAATAGCATAAATTCATTACGATGTTCCCCGCGCAACTAAATCACAAAATGGTGAATGATTTTCGTCAACACATCATAGCAGCGACAAGGTCACGCGTCTATGCGACTTATTATTACGATTTCTGTGGTTATAAACGTTGCATCACAACGACTTTGGTAAAAACTAAATCCGAGTTATTACAACAAGTTGTTTTTTAAAGTTGTTTTTTATAGGCTTAGGTTTAAACTATGGTTTAAGTAAAATCCTAACTAAAGAGATCCCTTAGTCTCGGTTATTTGTTATCGAATTTAATCAATAATTTATTTCGCTTGGAGGGCGAGAGATCTACGACTTTCTGCCATCAGGGCTGCACTACTTATTTGACAGATTTCTTAGCGGGAAAGTTAATAAGTCGGAAAAATGTAATAGTTAATGTTTCTTTGTGAAATATTAGTTACGTTGTATATTAATTAGATTAGAAATGAATAAACCAAACAACGTATATAGTACGCGAGGGTAATATGGTCACTTTCTTATGTAACTCAAAAACTAGTCTTGTTTGCAGACATTACTCTGTGATACGACAGCTCTTCATTAGGCAATCAAATATTAAGAGTCAAAAGGGCGTTGCTTCATCGACGCCATTTTGACATTTGACAATATAATAAATACATTAGTCGGTTTTGGTATTGTGTAGTGTCCTTAGTTTTTAGGTTTATTTTTGTATTGTTCCCGATTATTGCCAGAGTTTGTCTAGTAATTTTTTCATAATTTAATTATAATATACAACTGTGCGTTTTTGTCTCTGTCCTCCTCCACGTTTTGGTTTCATAGGGCGTGAAGCTATACCATATTACCCTTACGTACCTTATTCCTAGAAGTAAAAAAGTAGCGTTTAAAATGAGCAAGTCATTAATATAAGACATTGTTTTGGGTATTGACATACTCTAGAAATCGATAAGCTTTTATTTAAACCGTCACTTCTCAATTATAGCGATATCTGGTAAGCGGAAGATTCTTTGGCCCTCATTCGAAATTCGTGAAACAGTTTATTATTAGGTAGCTATAAAACCTATTGGCTAATAAAAAACTACTTTTTGTAACAAGGCCGAATGCGTTTATGTAAATGCTTTAAAAATATTTAAGCTTACAATAATCTTGAACAATTCAAGCGCTTTAAAACATAGTGGACAGTTTTATATAACTAGTTAATTTGTTAAACTACATCAAATATCGAACAATAAAATAGTGGTTTACATATAAGAAGTAAAAACTAACAACAATTAAAACAAAATGGCGACGGACATAGACCATAAGTTTATTTTTAAACATGTACGTTCAGCAAATATTATAAAAAAATATTTTAAAGATTTAAATAAACCAGTGTTTTTCTCATTTATTGTATAAATGTATTTTTTATTATTTTAGAATTAAATCAGCACATATTTCGGTGTTTACTAGTATCATTTTGATTTAACGTGCGATATACCATGCTATGCAACCCTATAACCTAGAGTTTTACCAACTTATCAGTAGAGTGCGAACGCAGCTTTCGAAAAATTGTCAGTGGAACAAAGACTTCCATGTATTAATGCGTTGCGCACTAAGTTACGGTAAATTCTTCATAACTCGAGAAGACTAGTTCATTGTTTTGTAAACCGCGAACATTGTTTTCGACAATGTAAAACAGATTTTGTTATGTAACAATGATTTTGACTGTGAATGTGAAACGCTATCATGTTTATATGCTTTGTCAACGTTATTTGAAGTTTATTTCAGATAAGTATTTTTTCATATTTGTCAAAAAAACTAAGTCGTAAATGAGAATATCTAACGGCCGCGCGATCCACAGCTGTGGGACGGTTTTTGTTCTTAATTTGCCGGTCTAGTAGACCATAGAAGTATTTGTAGTAAAAAGCCTAATTTCTTCATTTCGACATGGCCATTTTATATTGTGTTGACGTTCAATTCTAGTTCGACGTTTTGAACTCTACCGATAAGTTGGTAACACTGCACACAACACTATTGTTTCAAAAAAGACCTTGATTTAAATATCACTGGTAACCGTTTATTACAGTGATTATTTAAGAAAATAGTAAAACTAATGAATTGTGTGAAACTTTTATGAAATCATGAAGCTAAACTCGCCTACTCGCACACGGTTTTTCACATCGAAACCTGACGAATTTATTATCTGCTCAACGTTAAGTGATGGTACGTCTAAAAAGTTACTATTATATATAAAACTCGTTCATATTATATCCTTCATATCATATAAGTTTCAGATTTTAACACCTTTGTCAAAAGCAGTCATGGAAATGACACTTGTCGCCTTAAACGACAATTAAGTGTAGTGAAAGCAATTACATATACACCGTGTTACCAATATAAGTCAAAAGTCGAATTACATCAAAGTACTATCTTAATTTTTAAATTTTTAATTTTAATATATTAAATGCAAGTGCTAAACAAGAAATATAAGGCCACACTGTATCACAAACTGTATTTCTTTTTTTCACAGAACCGATTACAATCGATAAAATTGATTATCTAAAATTGATCGATTTTTTTAAAGACTGGCAAAATACTATTGTATCCAGGTTATCCAGGAAGCATCAAAATTCCAATATTATTACATTCGTTGTGTCATTTTCTTATTTCATAAGCCATAATCGTACTTCAAATTTAAATTCATTTGAGATAAAGAATGGTCATTAACCGACATAATTTATAAATTTTTCGTGTATTGCAAATTGCAAAGCAATTTAGTATAATTCATTGCGAAAAGGATATCCTTAAACATTACATTTTATAGAGTATATTTTATGTTTTGCAAATTCTATTAAAACGGCACTCAACTGTTGAGTGCGGTACGTTATTTAATTAAAACATATAAAACAATATAACTGATGATTCGTGCAATTACTCTGTCGATACTAATAATCTGTGAACAAAACGATTTCTTATAAATCTAAGTAAATGTAGCAATTAATTAGGCTTAAATGTAAAAAAATAATTATATACATATTATATAAAATTTTAATAAAAAAAGGATTGAAAAAACTTTATATTAAGCACATTTTTGTCAGTTTTATTCCCTAACGCTATGGCACCAACTATGGTGTACGAAATATTTATATTTAAAATAATTCCGGTGAACGTTTTTATCTCTGATATTTTATTATTTACAGGTAATTGTTTTCTTTCTTAATGAATTCATCGAAAATATAATTAACCTATCTACAATTGCACTGTATTACTTGGTACTCTGGTGTGCCTGTAAAATAAAAAACAACAAAAAAATCCAAAACCAATGCCACTAACCCTATACTTTTAGATGCGTTTTGAAAAAAAAAACATTGAGTCACTTAATGATATTTTCATATTTCATACTTAAATACAAATATTGGTTGTAAATGTTACTGGGTTTTAGTCGCCACTACATTATTTCTTGCGGACGCATATATCCAAAATTGCTAATTAACATTTTAACATACATATTAATAAGTAGTATATTTTACACAAATGTAAAATGTATATTAATACCAAGATTTATTATCTTTAAAGAATGCTTGACATTATATAGTGTGAAGTGAAAAGAGGATTATCTCATCAATCTATATTAGTGTTAAAATAATTGTAACCAGAGTTAAGTAGAAAGTAAAATACCAATAGACGACACTCTAAAATGGCGTCTTTATAAGGATAGTATTCGTCGTCTACATTATCTGTTAAATTATGGCGCTTTCTGTCAAAAGAATTTTTGGTAACACCTATGCAAATCGGTTGCACTATATCAAAACCCAGTAATTCCTTAAAGCTAAATTTAAGATCGTGAAAAGAAATGAGAATGCCCTCGAAGTGTTTATTGTGTTCAAATTCTGATATAGACTACTATAATGAAAACCTAATACTACAAATATTATATTTAATGACATCTATCAAATCTCAGACTACATTCGTCAAAACAAAAAATAGGTATTCTTCAAGAAAAAACAAGATTTATTACATTACATTTTTTGATTGTATTTACAAAATGGTAAGACCACGCTACAGTTATATTATGGTTGTACTACGAAAGGTCAGCTCCACCAGAGAAAAACCACGCTTTGATTGAATACCAGCGTGAAATAGTAGGTTATTGATGCTGTGTTTCGTGTGCTGACAGTATAGAGCCCGAGAACTTTTTTACCGCTAACTAGGCATTCTATCTACATACTCAAGGTTGACATCGCATTGACATTATAATTCTTAATCTGGGATAGATGTAGGTGTCTATGGGCTATAGCATTCACTTACTATGTGGACTGTGTGCTGGTTTGTCAACTTTATTTAATAAAAACTTTTTGGATTTATTTCAAACACGGTAATGTAACGTTAATATTGACGCTAGAAGTACTACGTAGACAAAATATAATAAAACAAAATAGAATTATTTCTATAAACGCGCGTACAGGGTTTTGGTATAGCACATCCGAAATCTATTGCCATATATTTATTACACTGGGATCATTCACCTTTTCTTCACGTTTCACAGTTGATAAAGATTAATATAGAATGCTTCACATAACATAATCTATGGCACGGTAATGAACTTGTCGATATAAATATCAACGTTAAATTAGCTCCTTAAAAATTGACTCGCAGCAGCTGTACGATATTTTTATTTACTTAAAACTGCAAATTAAATGACGCAATCGATACCTAAGGAAGAAATATTCAAATTAGTCGTAAAAAATCATCCTTAATTACAAAAAAGTCAACTAGTTTCTAAAATTGTACATCCCACTAGGTGATAGGGTATTTTACTGGTAAGTGGTAACAAGGTTCCATCGATCTAAGGGCGACAACGCATCTGCATTTTGATTTTTAATCGAGGATGAGTGTGTTGATGATAATGAACCCAGAATCAGAATTTTATGTGGCAAAGCCACGCTGCAGCTATATTAAAGTTGTAACACCAACGAACCAGCGCGAAATAGAAGCGTAACGCTGCTTTTTCGTATTAACTGCTGCATTCCATCTTAGCCCTCAGGGGTGGACAACGCGTTTGCATTTTGATTCTTAATTAAGGATAAATATGGATGTCTGTGGGCCACAGCATCCACTTACCATCAGGCGGAATGCGTGCTCGTTTGTCACCCAATTCTATAAAAAATATTTCACTTACCATCAGAAGTACTGCATGTTCGTTTGCACAACCCTCTTACCTATTTATCCAGTACTGCGGTCCGGTACAAGCTGTGGGGTATACCATTTTATTCCTCAGAGGTGACAAAGCATCAGTACGTTTCTTTGTGTTTGAATTTTACGGTAAGTGTTCACGGAGTACAGTAGCTTGTAATTGAATAGTGGAATGTAATTTCGTCAGTCACGTGAGTTTTATAGAAAGAGGGCTACGCCGTAGTTGTAGCGCCAACGGGTCGGCTCGAGCGAGAGGGGACCATCTTCGCACCAAATATAGCAGTTTATTCTCGCGTGGTAGAGCAACGCTGCAGTTATATTAGTAGTATAGTTGTAGCACGAACGGGTCAGCCCAGCCGTTGAAAGACTATGCTCTCACAGAATACCAACGTAAAATAGCAGCTTAACCGGCTTAACGCTGCTATTACCTTTTTTACTGGAAACTAGGCATTACATGTCAGTCCTCACGGGTGACAACGCGTTGTATTTTGATTTATTATCGAGAATAGATGTAGATGTCTATTGGCCACAGCAATCACTTACCATCAGGTGGACTGTGTGCCCGTTTGTCACCATATCCTATAAAAAAGAAACAATCCATCAGGTGGACTGCGTATTATGCTCGTTTGGCCCCCATACTACTTAACTGTATATCGGTGTAAAAATATCCACTTACCAACATTACACTTATTCGTCTTAAAAGCCGACAGAGGGAAACTTAAAGTCTGTGACCTCTATGGCAAATATCTCCTCTTTGAGCCAATCTAGGGGACGAGGCCTACGTTTAGTAATGAACTTTTGGTAGAAATAATATAAATAGAATAGCAATGGACCCCCATAAATACAAGAAGCTCAATTTCCATGTCTGTCTGGGACTTAGGCCAATAATTATGTGGGACTTTTAACAAATGAGTTCGTGACGCTGTGTATGTAGTAGTCGTCGTAAGTCGGCTAGGACCACGATTTCACAGAATACCAGCGTGAAATAATACTGCTGTTTCGTATGAGTGAGTGTAGAGAACCGGAGACCCTTTTTATTGGATACAAGGCGTCCCATCTCAGTTCTCAGGGATGACAACGCATCTGCATTTTGATTCTTAATCGAGGGTAAATGTACATGTCTATGGGCCACAGTATCCACTTACCATCAGATGGATATGTGCGCTCGTGTGTCGTCACCCTTATTCCATAATAAAAGAAAACTCAAGCACTAACCTCACTTCATGCTCATGTTGGCGCTGTAGAAGTCGAAGTCATCCAGACCGTCAGGTTCGAAGGCCCTAATTTGCTCAAAGAGCTCACTGTCCATGAAGCTGCTCTCGGTCTGTGCTGGCGTTGCAGCGCTGAAGTAACTGTTGTTATCATGCAACAGTGTCGTGGTGTTGTTATTGTAGAGTGATGTGAGACGATGGTTGATAGCATGAATGTTGTTTAATGTTGATAATTTAGGTAACAATTTGTTGATTGGTTGTTATTTTAAATGATATCATGTGACAATTATCGTTTCCGCGATTGTTATTAAATAATATACCGGGTGATAATTTTTGATTGTGATTGTAATGTAACGTTCGTGTTAATAACGATGATACCGGGTTTAGTTTGATTGTTTTTTATAGTAAATGATATTGATGATGATTGATTGCGTGATTGTTATGTAACATTAGTGTTAATAATGTTAGGGGCAGTGACAGTTGAATTGTATTTATTGTTAATGATATCATGTGATAATTGTTGTTTGAGGTTGTTATGTAACCATTAGTGTTAATTGTAATTATTGTGTCGATTGTAATTGTTGTAGCATAACGTACCGTTGTAAAACATAAAGTGACATTATGAAAGTATTTAGTAACGGATTTCGAATTTTAAATTAATGGTAACAAAATTTCGTAATTCAAATTTCGATTTCGTCATGACAAAAAATACAATTACAATCATAATTTGTGCGAGTTACATGTATATTGAGTACAGGGTGTTCAGTTATTGTTTCATTTCCATGTTCGAAGTTCAGTCGCCATCAGGAAGGTGGATCGGGAAAGAAAGAGAAAATGCAACACGTTAGAAGACGGTCGATAAATGATTAAACAGTGAGAAAATGAGACATCCACATTTAAACTAATCCTCGCCAAAAATGGCAGCACAGACATAAAGGCTTAACGTGTGCCCGGCTCTACAAATACAGCTAACAAATTTTAAATAAAATAAAAATACAATTATTGTATAGACTAAACAAGAAACGACCGTCTGTGTTGCATTTTCGCATAGGATAGAAAAAGAAATTGTCTTTGCTTCTTTTTTACTAAATGTACACGTCGATGGAAATTCAAAGACAATCTTTTTTTCGTCAAAATAATAAAAACGCTTTTTGATGTCACATATAATTGAATTATAAATACATCCAAAATTATCTAAATTACATTTTGTTGTGTAGAATTAATCAAAATTCTTACATTATATCTTTGTTATAAAATGCGATAGTTAACAATATATTATTAGTATTTTAGACTTTTAAAGAAATGCAGATAAAGGTTATAAAGATTATAATCCGTGAACGAGATTTATAACAATAACATTTAAGCCAATTTGTCAGCTTGTGAAAATTTTCTCACATTTTTTACCAGTCAAATAATTTGGCTGTTACTTCACTAAATGAATATTGGAAAAGAACAGCTGTAAAATACAGCCCTTAACTCAGGTGTGAAAGAAAAAATAAGAAATGTGACGGGCTCTTTCTAGTACAGTGGTTATAATTTCGTTTAGTTTCGTTTTATAATATTACATTGTCAACTAGATCGCTTATTACATTAATATTTAAAAAAAATCTCAAATATTAAAAAAAACACATTCGTGCAAGTTGTTTCTTCAACAAATTTTACAGTCGATTTTCTCCAATTTTTACTCATTATTTTCAAACATATTAATACTCTAAAGTAATTATATAAAATAGATTCCAAATATTTTTATTCTATACAAAATTATCTGCAAACTTTTCGACATTTTGGAGCGCGTTTTTTGTTCTTTTTTTAATATTTTAATTTTTTTCTAGACTATTATTATTTGATGAAACAGTCACATCCTTTATCGTAAATAGCATAGACTGCTGATGCGATACAAAGCTCTCTGATCTCTCTATCTCTCTCACTCCTGCAGTATATGTTCTAAGTAATACAGATTATATCAAATAAAGAACGAATGTTCAATGTGATAAATTCTCGGATACATTGGAGATAAAAATTTAAATGTGATTAAAATTTATATTCACTATACGATATTATTGATTTTACAATTTAATATTGACAGAACTCTTTAAGAAGGCTATAAAATAACACGAAAAAAAAATCACAATCAAATAGAGTAACTTCACAATGCAACCGAGTCTTACAATTTTAATGCTTATAATTAAATGCTGCGAAAAGATCTCTTGAAATAAATTACACAAATATGTGCCAGGTAAATATTAAAATTATACGACGATAATAGAGATTCAAAATCATTAAAATAGAGGGCTCATTCGACGTCAAATGGAATCTCCAGTCGACGTCAGACGAGGTTTCAATATTCGGTATAGTTCTTGCGATTCACGAAGTTGAGTGTGCTCGACTCACGGATAAATGTGCATGACATTGCGATAGTGTGCGTGTGTGACGGAACGATTAGTTGCGAGCTTGCCGTCGTTAACCATATAGTTATTCAATCTCACGAAGTCCGTTTGACTATGAATGTTGTCAGCATAAACTTATTATACTACTGCGTATGGACCGAGTCATTGAACAAACAAAATGACACCGACTCCTTAGTGCAAAAATGTATATAGAGCACCAACGCGAGCACAAATGCGTGCCGTGCGTCCATGCAGTGTTTCTACTTTTACATATTTTGCACTATTTTAGGGTAAATCTACTAATATAGGTAGGGCTTTAAGCGTTCCTTCAAGTTAACAGTGTTTTGGATAATTTGGGGTACAAACGAACTTTAGGTAACTGTTTTTATACCCACCCAATGTAATTTGTCGAAGGGGATAAAGTTAAAAAAATACAAAGTGTAGAATGAAAAACTTTTTCATTGTGTACAATATTTTAATTAGTTACATATTCATTGTTCGTATGAGACGAAGTGTTATTATAATTTGAAAGTGAGAACGTTTTCTTTGTCACAAATCTTAAGATTTTTAATCGTGAAATGATATTCAAAACTTGCAATGATGTTGTTCTTTATAAGTATTGAAAATTAGGTACAATAAATAAGACTATTTTGGTTTTTTACGATAATTTAGGGAATATTCCTACAGATTTTAGGGTAAAACCAAAATCATAGGTGGAAACACTGGTTCCGTGATAGTGCATGAATATTTAAAGATGGCGTTGATTTAATCTATGATTAAAACGGTGAAAAATTTTAGTTCGCACGACTATAATTTGTCATTTATATCGATGGTTGTTAGGCATGCACGTGCACGTTTGTACCTCAGTGCGCGCAGTCACGATCGCGACGAGGTCAGAGTCTATAAGTGTTTTATTGTTGACCTTACTCCGTAAAATATATACAGCCTTTGGTCTCACGCACACTTTGACATGTATACGGATACCTGTTTACCACAAGTAAAGCCCGCTCGACTTCGTGAATTATAAGAACTACAGTGATACTTATACTATTATGTTAGTAATTTATTTTGAAGAGATAGATTCACTGCGTACATGGTATGTCATGGCGTTTGCATAAAATACCAAATGCATAGAGATCAATAATTGCAAATTGGTCGAGAAAAATGCGTCATTTTTTAACAAGATTCATGAATTTGGTCATGGATAAAAATACCGTCCAATACAAAAGCTTCTATATATACTGCTACACTGCAAATTAAGAACAAAAAACTGTGTCATAGCTGTGAATCACGCGTGTGCCAGCTTATTTCGTAGGCAAATACGAAATAATGGATATTTGCACTATTATAATAAAAGTAACCGACTAAGCCCAATGGTTAAGCTGAAGTGGAAAATTTACCGGCTACATTGCCACAACCATATAGCAGCCACCGACAACCAATGGGGAAAAAAGAGTTTCCGAGTGGCGGCCTAGTACTGAGAATCGAAGTGAAGGTTTCCCCCCCCCTAGATGGCGTGACGACCAGGTAAAAGATACAGCAAGCCGATGGATGTAGTTGGCTCAGGATCGTGAGTGGTGTTCCTTTGGTTTTAATAATTATATAAGAGCACATATATAACGAGAAGATGTGTCGTGTTACGACACATCTTCTCGTCAGGTATCCCTCAAAACCTGAAAACAAAATTGTACAACCAGTGCGTGTTGCCAGTGATGACCTACGGTACCGAGACGTGGTCCTT
>DWHP01005634.1:0-11819 GCA_018247895.1 Parnassius honrathi | reverse complement strand
AACCCATAACCCTAGCTTATTTACTTTTTATTACAATTTTTTTGCTATCTGTACTTTTGTGCGACGGATGACGTCACGCAGCCGTTATTGTGACAAGGTTTTATCGCAATATCAACGCGCGGGGCTTTTAAAATGTTTAATAAAGTAATTGTTTCGCAACAAGAAACTTAATTAAACCAGAGGATCAAACATCACATATATGCATACCCGACCGAAACCCGACACAGATTTCATTGGCACCTATCAAGGTGAAAATTTAAAAAGAAACAAAGTAAAACTAAGAAACGTACTTATACCAAATTCGAGTTTTTCCCCCATATTAGATTTGAGGTAGATATAATTCAATATGGCGGTAAAACCTTTTGTGTAGTAGACACGAAATACAAACGATAGTTTAATGCGCACCTCGAACGCGAAGCGAAGAGCGGAGTGGCTTCACTCTGGACTTGTCGAGGCACGCTACTCCCTCTTATTAAATATAACGGATATGTTAAAAATTAAGTCACGTAATTTTTATGAGCTATTAGCAAATGAGCAAAAACATAAAAAATAGGGAAAATAAAGGGTATAATAAAATGGAGTTATTTGATTTTTGATCGAAATGAAGTTGTGAAATGATAGCTTTTAATAAAGTAATAAAACGAACGATTATATTTAAAAAAAATCTAGAAGACTGTATATAATAATATGATCTTTGGTTCTCCGGCCGACTTCAGCAGAGTTAAGAATGAATGCATCAAATTATTGTCACAAAATTACTTGCCACACGACAAGGAAGCATTTAAGGGACAAGAAACAGGGACTGTAGCTTATATGAATTAAACACATCAACAACATCAAAAATTTTATCGAAACCTTTGGAAAAATTCTCAAAAAGTCTATCTCATGTTATGTACCTATTCTTCATATCTCTGAAATATCACACACACTCATGAAATAAAAATAAGGTACGTACACACATCGCAAATAATACGACTGCACTACTTTACTTACGCCAATGTCTAACCTCCTCGCCATGTAGTATGCTATGCTCTATCGAGCTGTAGTGTTGCTGTAAATTTAGGTCACCCAAATCAAACCTGATACATGGCATTTTGCAGGACCAGCCTATATATGGCAGCAATACTCCATGTACGACTCGTGCTTTATATACACTCAGGTTTTGGTACGAACTTACACTTACACACTTTGCAAGGGCACCTAACTTCCTTGAAGCAGCTTTAGTAATTAATAAGTAAGCAACTAAACGGAAGTAGACCTGGCGGCAGCTTTGTTAATTTTAGGCGGTTTTGCAAAAAACGTTCCTTTCACGTTATCATTTTATAACTAATTTTAGTTAAAATTATAACGTCGAAAATCTATTTCTCTTAACTTATCTGTGGGCTTATTTTTAAGAGTTCAAGAATAATTGTGGTAATTATTACGTAATAAAGTATTCTTTAATAATTAATATGGATCATAATTTATATCCCATGTCTTTTTATCGATCAAAAAAC
Source organism: Parnassius honrathi (assembly GCA_018247895.1). Lineage (NCBI taxonomy): Eukaryota > Metazoa > Arthropoda > Insecta > Lepidoptera > Papilionidae > Parnassius > Parnassius honrathi. The sequence goes on along the minus strand of DWHP01005634.1, from coordinate 10,323 downwards.
CTTCGTTAAATTATATTTTAGGTGCCCGAAACATTAAAAAATAGATATTAAATACAACAACTAGGTACTTTCTACCTGACCTGAACTCAGCGCGCCGCCCAAAGTTCAGGAAGAGGAAATCTCAACCCCCAACAAATAGAGGTGGATCGGTATATGTCATGAACTCGTGCATTTAGCATACACTAGAAGACTCATCTTGCGATGTGTGTGCCGCCTTTAACTTATATGAATTTCTTACTCATCAAACTAAATGCAATAACAAACAATACTGTTTCATTTATAAATAAATTATTTGGACAACTGCCGTTACCATTACCAAGTTTTCTCTTACTCAACTATATATAATTGTTTAGGCCATATATAATTTTATTGCGTGTTCCTAAAAACAAATCTACATTTTATATTAAATTATACATACAGATACCACAACGGTGTACGTACCGTCTACTTTACTCTATGGTCTACGTTTACATACTCTATGGTATAAGTGTTGCTAGTTAAAACATGTTGTACTCTGGTATATTGACAACAATGATCTGAGACTTTAATTGTACATAATACTATTTTGTGTTTAAAAACGTGCGAAGTGTTTTAGTAACATTCGACATTAAACATTTGATATTGTTACCAAAAATAATCGATCTATGTTCACTACACAAACTACATCAACAGTAGTATATACAATCAAAGTATACAATTTCGTACTCTTATAGAAATGTGAAGTGATCAAACAAGTGGGTAATAACATTATAATATGAAATATATTAAAAAGATCATTTCCATGCCGTCAGCCATAAACATAAAGCTATAAATTTTCGTCCAAGAGAAAGATCCGATATTATAAATGACGAATACTTACTGTCAATATTGTATAAATATTTCTGCTGGCTACACCTTCTAAATTTTGTAGTCATATAGATTTCCAGTAATATTAAAAATTATGAAGTCGAATTAAAATCACACTTTCGAAACAAAATAATAGCTTTTTCATGCCGTCGACATATATTGGGTATTATAGTCTTTGCGTTGTAGCATGGCGCGAATGACAGCCCACGTCTACAAAGTTTCGTATTTTTTTAAATAAAATGTCATACAGATATTATCGTACTTCATGGATGGGAACCGCCCACTTACGAGAATGATGTGGCACGCTAAACTATGCCATGCCATAACAAACAACCACGGACTATCAAGAATCGATTTGGAAACAAATCGAATATATACAAATCACGTAAATATTTATTGAAATTGTAACTAATCGTTCAACAAATTTTGATTTAAAGAAAAAAATGCACATAGACGAATATGCAGTGTTTCTAATACATGGACGATAAATTATTCGTTGGTCAGCTCATGCAAAAAGAATAATTAAAAACGTGTCAAAAAGACTTGGCTACAAAAACCTATTTTGTAGTTTTATTAATTACATTCGTTTTTTAATTAATTTTTACCTTCCGTCCCGATATTTTGCCCATTGGACCTAGCAACACTAATACACATATAGAGAAAAGCGCTAGTACGCGTACCTTGAAAAGGTACCGGTGCAGTCAACGCCGTATTGAAAATTACATATGCTGGCAGCCATTTTATTTATTTAAATGTTAATATGAATGTTGCAATTAACATGAAATATAAGATGGTTTTGATTTTCAAATTAATACACATCTAAAGTTATACATTGAAGTGTCTGTTTGTAATTTCCAAATACCAGCATTTTACTAAATGCATATGAAAATTTATACTGTATTTGTAACAAAAGACAAACACGATTTTTAAAATAAATTGTCTGTCTGTCTGTTCGTTCCATCTTATAGTTGACACTAGCAGATGTTAGTAGTAGCTGATGTTATAAGGAGTAACACAGACTGCCTTTTATTGTAGAAAATGAATTAGGACTCCGCGCAAAAAATAATTGAAAAATCCAATCCAATCGTAATAAACAGCACGCGAGCGAGGCCGCGGGAACAGCTATTATGTAACTATTATGACATAATTTGTATCAAACTTTAACTTAATTTTAAATGCATTGTAGTTTATAAAGAAATATGTTTCGGTTTTAATTTTTATATCGATAGCTAATCGATTTTGCTTTACTTCGTGTATCTTTAATCGCCTTTTTAAAATCGATTTAACATTGTTCCATCTCTAGATACGCCTAACTGTAAGCTGTCACCCGTACCATGCTTAATCACCCACATTATTAGTAAATTACCCTAATACCGGGAATAAATATATTAAACGCCCCTCGTACATGCCTTTTTTGTTATATTTTATTTTGTATATAGCAAATTAGTTCTGGATTAGATAAGCACATACAGTACCATTCTGCAGCCGATCCCGGGCGGCGCGCGCATCGATGTGTCGATCAACGAGTTGTACGACGGGTCGTACACGGGGTCGCCGCACGACCTGATAGCGGCGCAGGGGCGCGGTGCAGGCGGCGGACCGCGCGCCGGCCCCACGCGTCGTGCTGCGCTCACCCGCGTGCTCGTGTGTCCCCGCCCCCGGCCACGCGCTCGCCGCCACAGCCTCGCAGAGTTCCTCGAGCCGGACGACGCGGACGCGGACGCGCAGCGCCCCTTCATCACCGGACACAACCGGTCAGTGCTCGTGTGTCCACGCCCCCCGGCCCTGCGCCCGCCGCCACAGCCTCGCAAAGTTTTTCGAGCCGGACGACGTCGACGCACAGCACCCCTATCTTACCAGACAGCCGATCAGAGTTCACACGCTCGAATATCAAAATCTCACCTAATCTTTCGAGCTGAACGACGTTGACGCGCAGTACCTCTAATTTCCCAGCATTGCCGTTCAGAATTTGCTCACTGGACACGCTCGTGTGTCACAGCCTCGCTTAGTCCTTCGAGGTGGACAACCTCGACGCGCAGTGCCTCCGTCTTACCAGGAATAGCCAGTCAGAACTTGCTCGACTCGCTTTACTGTCATAATCACGACTAGTCCTTCGAGCCGGACGACGATGTCGATGACACGTAATCCATCTCGAGCCAAATGCTGACGCGGATGCGCATTACTCTTATATCCCCGGTCACATTAGGTGGGTACTCGCTCGGCAGACCCATGTTTCACAGTTTCTCGAGCTGGACTAAAGGGATACGGTCATCCAGCACCCTACTTCACCAGACACAATCGGGTTATGGCATATTCAGTATTAATATCCAATTTTTTTATTGAATTATGTAACTTTAAAACTAAGCTAAAGATCTTTTAAATCCAGTACTTGATCCTTTATAAGAATGGGCCAATTTCTCAAAACGTTTACATCTGACTTGTTCCTTTCTTTGTTTGTCGGCTCATAGAGCCGAGTGCTGGCATGTGCATTTCTCATTATAGGGATCTGTCACACTTGGCGGGTACATTGACAATCGCAGTACCAATGTCTCGCACCTTTGACGCTTCCGCCCGCTACTGATCTGAATTTTTCGTAGTTGCCTACGACACATGCAAGACAAATTGTGGTGATCAATTGTCTTGGCGCCACCACACACCACAACACCACAACATTGCCACAGGACATGGTTTTGGTACAAAGAATGTTTTATTCAAAATTCCGTAAATTAATAATGAAGACAGACATTCTTACCTTGTTCATTAAAAGTCACAGCTAACATTCTTCTTAATAACCGCATTTCTACAGCATGAATTTTACTCCCATGCTTCTTTTGCCATACCCGACTTTCACACACACTCGCACACAAAGAGTTAGGAATTGCCATATGTGTGCCCTTTTGACATATTCTGACTTCCCACAATGGAGTTAAAAGTACCCATTCTATCTATATCCTTGCATTTCATTATTCTTAACTAAAAAGTATACTGTTTTACTTTTACAGACTTTACCATCACACAATCACTTGTCTTCCTGTCTATCCAAACGAATTGGATATAGATTCGGAGAGTGAAACGGACCCGCTATGGTTGCAACAGAAAACTATGATGATGATTGATGAGTTCACGGACGTAAACGAAGGAGAGAAGGAACTCATGAAAATGTGGAACCTTCATGTTATGAAGTACAACTATGTGGGTGACTGCCAGATACCGCTCGCTTGCCAAATGTTCCTGCAAATGAAAGGCAAAGAGTTGCTCGAGAAGAACCTTTACAGAAATTTTATACTTCACATGTGTTCATTGCACGACTTCGGACTACTGAGCCCAGTCGCTTTATACCAAATTGTACAAATGCTCAACCAAATGCTGGCGGACAACGCCGAAGCCAAAGAAAAAATGCGCCAATCGCTTAAAGCGCAGCGGGAGCACTGGAACGCGGTTGGGAAATATCAACAGCCTGTGATCATCGAACAAAAACCGCAAACTACCACTGCAAAGTTAAATAATGTAGAAGCGTCGCCGTCAGTTAGAAGAAAAACGTCTAACCTCCAAAATGCGAATAGAATGGCGAGCACAGGTTCCAACTTTAACAAGTCGTCAAGTCCAGGGCCCAATAATAGTGAATCCAAAAGAAAAATGTCATCTGGCAGTATACAAAGCCGCAAACGGTCGTCTATATCAGAGAGAAAAAGTTCTGTATAGCGAATATTCAGTCTTTAATTTTTAATAAGGACTGGTCTCCGTCTGAGGCTTTGAAGTACAACATGAAAGTATTCTTTGGTTAACTAAATAGATTGCTAGGAGTCTCGAGTGTTTGCGCGGGTATAATATTAACGCGCATTTTTAGAATAAAATTCCTGGCATTAATTTGAATTGCGCATGAAATGTTGTATAATTACGTTGAATGTATTACTAAATTTGTTGTGAAAAGTGATTAGATTCAATTATTATGTTCAGTTTTGATGTTACGTGTCATAGTTTTTTGATTTTTGTTAAACAAGAAATACGTAATTCGAAAAAAATTAATAATATCATTATTCAATGGTTCATTATAATTTTGCATTGTGTTACGTTATCTTTGAACTTTTTGCTGTAATTAATATAACGTTAATATTACAATGGTGTTCAGCAGTCTGGAATTTCTGTTTCAATACAAAGTAATTGAAAACTTTCAATTTACCTACGTACAACGTAAACCTATGTATTCTTACTGTCTTACAGTATGAGAAAGCGTTAACTATTTTAATGTCATGATTATTGCAAACATTTCTAAAACATTCAACTTTTCCCTGAAAATTAGCCAAAATTTAAAAGGAAAGTTTTTGTAATGCCGTGTGAAATTTTAGTGTTGCCTGATTAACAAATTACCACTGGGCTAGGTTTATTTAAAAGAAGTGAAAGTTATAAAAATAGTCGACTTACGAACTGTACATTTTAATAATAACTATTGAATGAAAATTTTGGTGTATAAAGATTATTTTAATTAGATGCCAAAGGCAATATGTCAACTATAAGTGTAAACCCAGTGGGATTTATGTATTAACTGAATCAAATTTTTTTAATCAATAGGTGATTTTTCTTCCTTTGATCCATGACAGTGTTAGCACTGGCTATCATTTTGCATCACTGTTTAATGTGTTAAAAGTAAAAACTTCATCCATGCATTTAATTTTATGCCACAAGGCGTAGTTCTCATTACACTAAGAATATTTAATTTCAATATTCATGAATTGATAATGCAGAGTGAATAGGCTATTGTTACGACAAGATTGCGATGGGAATATATTTATATTATTATTACATCTAATGTATTATAAAAATTAATTTTTGTTTGTTCATATTTTATGCGCTGCCATATTATTCATCAGACTGCGGTAAAAATTTGTCAACTTGTTATGGACAAAGTACAATTAACTTACAGTAGATGCCGCGCGTAACGTAGCGACAATTTGATTTCAAAGTTATTTATCGTTAAACTTAAATGAATATAATTATTATCGTTCCTGAATAATATAATAAGACTTCCAAATTTAAAACGATATTTGCACAATTATCTTGTCTACTGAAGCGTCGGGTTAAATATATATATTTTAAATGCTCGCAATTTCTTTTCTTTACATGATAACGTCAAAACAAACTAAACTTTAATAAATCTTCGCCATATTTCGGATATTCACAAAAATGATTTATTGACAGCATTAACACTAACACGTCAACGTGAGTTTGTCAAGTGCCGCAATTTCACAATATTTGAGGCCCATTTGTAATTGAAAATATCCAAACGATTCTAATTCATTCAATAATATTGCTAACTTAACTGGTGAAGTGACAGACCGAATGAATGTGAGTTTGTATTATAACGAGCTTTAGGAATATTGGCTGCTGTAACATGGTATTTTCTTTAACAAAATTGTTTTGCTCTTGTTTTCTGTAATTAACATATAATGTCGCCAAAATCTTTCGCTTAAATTTGTACTTTCTTGTGTTATCATATTTCCCCTTCCTATGCAGAGCCTGTGTCGTGTATTGACTTCTAACACTTAACATGTCACTGACAAGTTTAACGTAAACGACATAAAGGAAAATAATAAGAAGAATATTGGCTGTTCCACGAAATAACTTTTTCTTATGAGTGCCTTGATCATTTTTAAGAATAATTTAACAGATAAGATAATCACTACTTCCGGTATTTTTGAACAACCAAAAAATCTTATACCCAAGAAGAATGTATAGAGGCTATTATAGAAGTTATTGCATTTATTGGTGTCGGGAAACTACAATCGCACAGAAAAAACCGAAACATGGGTAATATAATAAGCGATATTGATTAATGAAATAACATCGTGCACCAAAATAAGCATGTCACTACACCAATTTATATTTTCGGTAATAGACTATTTATTGCTACGCAATTCAAATAATAACAGGGGACTGACCAAGCGCCATATTGTGACGACATAGCTGTCAATTCAAACAAGTTAGGTAGGACGAGCAAAGCAAAGATTTTGATATAATGTTTATTAAAAGAAGCTCTTAGCTCATCTCTGCATCATTGTCTGAGTAGTCATCATTATCATCACTACCGCTTGTCTGTATAAAAATAGAACGTGTATTCATGTAGGTATTTAAAATATTCCATCGCCTAGTATCAATATTTTAAATAATTTATAAAAATACCTATGAGTTCAATAGATTTGGTTATACTAAAACTCGATTAAATAAAACGAAAAAAACGTTAGTAATATGCAAATTAATTTTCTTTGCAAGCCGTACTGTTCAATCAAGAGACAATTGGCGTTCCTATTTTTATTTAATTCGCATTGTACAACATAAGTTAAAGAAAAAGCGCTCCAATTGCAAGGATTTTGTTAACAGGTCGGGTTGTATATTTTTTTTATTTTCATTTCGTACTTTTCTTATTAACATGTAAATGACAGGTACTTGAAAATTAATGACAATATCATTTATTTTATGCTACATCGCATAACAAATTGTTTAATCATTTTTAAGAAAGAGTAATTCACATTTCCCTAACATACATTAGAGTCATCAGTAATCATCATTACTGTTAGTAATTTAATGAAATGACGAATTACATTGAATTTGGTTGAACAGCAGTTGCGGTTAAATTATCAACAAAGAAAAAGAGGTTAAGAAAAAAAATGATGAGTGATGAAAGAAAACAATAGAACTAAGAACCTAAAATAAGATTTTTTAATTCACATCGTACACACCAGAATAGGAACGTAAAGTACTGTGAGAGGGAGAGAGATAGGACGCTATTTTTGGGTTCTATTTCTTGTTGGAATATTTAAAGTAACTTATGTAAGTTAAATTACTAATTTATTTAACAGTTCATTTGTATTTATCTTACCATTTCATTTTATTAATAAAAACTCATTTATATTAGTGGGTAGGCTATATTACTGCATATAGCTTACTAAACAATTTAAGGTCACCATACACCATTTCACTTCCAAGTGTGTTAAACAGCTTCTAACAAGTTCTCATTTTTACAATAGTATTTGAGCTATGAGAATAATGTTGTACTATAGGGGTTGAATGGCGAGGATATTGTTTTTTTATTTTATTTTAGTCCATCCACATATTGTAAGATCTTAAGAGTCGAGGTGTTATTCATCTAATTCCGAGATCAGTCGTTTAATAAGTGAAAATAATTGTATATTATACGAAGTGAATGTGATATCACAATGCCGAAGCGAGTTGGGAGCATAGACTTATAATCAATGGTTGAGAGATAATTTTTTACACAATAAAAATATGAACCTACCGTAATAAAGCTATTATTTATGTCGTCATCAAAACAAAAGGCTAGTTAAAATTAAAATAAAATTGATTTTCGTTAATAAATTGCCATATAAATGTATTCGAATGATATCTGCATATTGTATGGTAAGATAATAATATAGAGACGACGTAAGCTATAATAATAAGTAATGCTATCTTTACTGCCATTAAAAAAGACTGTAGATCTGATTGCCTTATTGAAACATTTCAATGGAACATATTGTTTTATATGGACCGATTTTTAAATCCTCCATAAAAATTATTCATGAGAATGTGACAAATTGAAAATTACGTTTGTATTAAGAAAATAGTTCAATTGTTTCGCTTTTATGTTCAGTTGGGTTATAATATATTCAATTGATAACTTCTTCACGGTAGAAAATCTGGCCTAAATATTATAAATTGATTAGATTGTTACAGTTGTAGCGTTATGTTTACCGTGAGTTATATTTGCTTTTTATATACTATTTGAACAGTGATAATTTATAATGGTTTTGTTGTATTATACTATTCTATTTTGTGCTAGGTTCAGTAATAACTTTGTACTTATGAAATGAAATATAACAATTATTTTCAGATAATTTTACCTTTATTAGTACTCTGTTCACACCTATCCTATCCTACGTACTACGTCTGTATGTGAGCATCTGAAGGCAAGGCTATACTCCAAAAAAATAACGAGAAATATTCCTTGTTTTCGCATAGTCTTTAGTACCAACATTGAAAATAAGTTTTCTCCTATAATTACGGTTACGATAGTTTTATCGTCATAATTATTATTTGTTTAGCATAACACCCTCCCATTATTATATTGACTCGTAACTCCCTTTCGCCATAAAGAGTTGTGGGGGAGAACAACCCCTCTGCCTAAATCGTAGTGATTATATATTAGTTGGCAGTCCACCAATTTGCTCCGTGCCACCAACTCGTCTAGAGTGGTCAAGCTCCGTATGAGCTTGGCGAGCCTCCTCGGGCCGGCCACAAATTATAAAGTAATAAGACCGGATATTCGCCTCTAGCCGGCCATGGTATTGTCTTACAAATACAGGCTACTTAGTTACCCTATTGGACCAGTTTCGTTTTGTTTCATTGTTTTATTTAAAATTGTTTCAAATAGTTTACATATAATTTATTATTACGGTACAAACCAAAACTGTGGTCAAATAACAATAAAACCAAATATTACCAGTCCGCGATAACTTGAGACCTGAGCGGCTGTTTACATCTGCGTCGTGAAAAATTGGTGCTCAGTGCTCACTATACAGCACTGGCAAACACGGATAAAAAATGACAGGTAGTGCACGGATAATCGCGGGCCACTCTGTTCTCAAGTTATTGCTCTTGGGTGTCTCCATGGGGTGATGATGCCTCTTATGCCGCCACCGTACGCCAGAATCGTAATCGTACTTTCCTTAGTTCGGAATGTACTGCAGGTGTACATGGTTGCAGGGATTATTACAATTTTGTACCTACTAACCACTCATGCTCGATGAACACTTCTACGTAGCTTAATAGTCAGAATACCTCTAAAATCACGGGATCGGCATTACTAGAACAGCATCTTACAATTAAGCATCTCAGTCAATTAAATGAACTAATAAACGTCCCAATTTGTTTATAGTTAGTGGTACGTTAAGGAAATATTTACCACGCTGTTTTCGTACAGGTTTTATTCATCTACTTTTATATAAGGGCTTTTTATAAAATGAAACAAGACCACTCTATGTATATTTGGGATATGCCAAAAAGATGTTATAGCTCGCGATAAATAATGCTATAGCTAAGTTGGTCAATTGGTTTAATGTTAATAATTTGCATTTAAATGGAACTAAAGCTAAATGTTTGAAATTCGTAACTCCTAATGTTAAACATGTCAATACTAATGTAATTATGAATGGGGAGGAACTGAGTCTTGTTGATACCACCATTTTTCTTGGAATCACACTAGACGCAAAACTTCAATAGCAGAGATAATAATATAACGGACTTAGTTCTGCAGCATATGCTGTAAAAAAGGTTAGAACTCTTACCAGTGCTGAAACAGCAAGAATAGTTTACTTTAGTTATTTCCATAGCATTATGTCGTATGGTGTTTTGCTATGGGGACACGCGACTGACACTGAAATTATATTTATTTTACGGAAGAGGGCCATTAGAGCAATATATAAT
>DWHP01005633.1:0-11819 GCA_018247895.1 Parnassius honrathi | reverse complement strand
TACAAGCTTATGTTTGTTCCTAGTGTTTAAAGTATGAACATCTTTATTCTTATGAAAGCTATTTATGTTTTTATGTAAGTTTATGCGTAATTATTGTGTGTTTTGCAGTAAATTTTCATTATTTTACTGGCTTTTTCTGTTATAGCCTTCCACGTTATATCACTGACCTGAGATTGACAGAAAATGCGTAAAACGCTAAGTTTGCTTATTGTTTTCAAAGGGCTGTTTGGTTCATTAAATGATAAATAAATAAAATATTAAATATTTAAACAAAATATTCGATAGCTGAGTAGTCCAGTGGCTGAACCTTTAGATGCGCGTTCGATTCCCGCATGTAAGAAATATTAGCAGGGCCTACAAGTAATGTTTCTAGTTTGTGTTTCTAAAACAATTTTACGTAGAGAAGAAATCCCTAGTGTAGAGCAATGTTTAAAAAAAGAAAAATAAATGCATTTGTTGTGTAAAATGCACGGCGGGTTTGCAACAGGAGATAAACGAGTATTCTAAATTAAAAAATCGTTATATTATACTCGTAGTGAAAACATACCCCTAAGCAATTGATCGCGTTAGAAGTTTTCCACACCTATTTCTAAAGGTTAAACGAGTCGATAAATGTGTACCGTCCACATCACAAATCAACACACTTTTCAATACGCTTTTATTATATAGCTTAACCTGTATGTAAAGAGTCTAATTTAAACCTGAATTCGTTTCCCTAAAAATCCCTTGCAATGTAAATTTTATCACTTTTATCATGACAATTATAGAAAAAGTACTGAAATCTCTGCAACACATATGGTACGATATCCACAAAAAAAGGATGGAAAAAGGGTTCTCGAGTGGCAGCCTCGTACCGGCAGGCGAAGTGTAGGGTGTCCCCTCACTAGATGGAGTGACGACCTTGTAAGACATGCAGGAAGTCGATGGATCCAGGTGGCTCAAGACCGTGCTTTGTGGCATTCCTTGGAGGAGGCTTATGCTCAGCAGTGGACTTGTGAAGGGTTGTAATGATGATGATGATCAACAAAAAAATACAAGGAAGACCTGGTTGCAGTTTTAAAATGAAAATCTGATGAAATTTTGTAATTGTTCGTGATCCATTTCTGGGCGTTTGCATAGTTTGAAATTTTGCAGAGATTTCAAATTGTGTATTTCTTGAAACAAGGAAGCATCCAAGTAATCCCTTACTTATCCCCAAACCTTATATTTCTTAGACATGCGGGTTTCATGATAATGTTTTAAGAAAATTATAAATAGTTTATTAATCCAGGCTGTGATTGATATCGGGTCGCTTGCACGCTACGAAATTTAAGGCGACTAAGGTGACGCGTATTCCTTTATCTGCCACGACTTCTGTCTTTTTTGCTTTGTTTGTTTCTCCACCTACAAACTGACTGATATACCAACTTATTTATCGTTCACGTTACAGCCTATCAAAAGTCTACTGCTGACCTCTCCCATAGATTGATCCATGGAGGGGAAATTTGCCATAGTTGCCACGCTTGGCAGGCAGGTCGGTAACCGCAATTTTTATTTTTACTTTAATTTGTTATGTTATCAGAAAGACGCTACTGCCTGCTGAATCTTCTGACTTGTTTCCCTCTATCGCCTCTTACGGCACCCACAGGACGATATGGGGTAAATATTCTCACATTGACACTACACGGTGACTGATTTCAACTGATAAAAAAAATTGGAAATTCAGAAAAACTGAAAGTATGAAGTGACAACTACATCGAATTACTCTACGGTGTAATAGGGGCTATTTTTAATAAGTTTATTACAGGACCGCCACTAACGAACAGCTATTAGTCTGCGACGCAAATTGACAATAAGTAACAAATGTGTGCGACGCAACCCCTTTGTCTATAAATCCAGTTCAGGTGTTATTATAATTGTACTGCTCATGCTTTATCTATGAAACTACAACGTTTTAATGCTCGCCCTTTATGCCATGCAATAAACCTTTTCTAAAGAAGAAAAATATAAAAAATATATGGTAACAGTGTAAGATAATCCACCACGCAATTTCGTTCAATTCGTGTTGTAGGGCGATGAAATACAACTCGCAGCATGACAGTCTAGCGGTGGCTGCTATTGCGCAAAATTGGCGATATTGCCCATTATTGCGTGTAATTGGCTGTGCGTATCGTTCGCTGATTGTTTCTCCCGTCATATTCCGTCCCCCGTACTGATATGTCATTCACAGCTATCTCCTCTACATTTCGTTCAGCGCTAGATTTACGTGCAGGGACTTATACCCGACAGGAAATGCCAAAAAGATATCTGGTATAACGATCGATAATCCATCTTCTAAGTGGGTTGATTATGGCTAGTCATCTTTACAAAAATATAGGATTATATACAGCAACTGACTGATAAAGAAGAATCAATGATACTTACTTAGTGTGTAATAGAATAGAAGTTGGCTATGCCGAAAAAATCGACAAAAGGGATATCAGAAGAAGAGCAAGGATCAAGGGGTTATATTGTTTAAAGAACCGGTGATTGATGGGAAGAAAGGTTTTCGAGTGGTAGATTCATACTAGCAATCAGTAAGTTCCTGGACTACCATCAGATGGACTGCCGACCTGATGAAACACGCAGATACTCAACGGATGCAGGTGCCTTGGAACAGTATTTTGCTGTGGAAAATGATTATCTGTGGACTCGTGATGGGCTGTAGAGAAAGACGAAGTGTTGAAAAAACATTTCAAAATTTTCCACATATTTTTTTTAATTAGAAACTTCAAATAGTGCGCAGTAATTATCACAAAAACATGCTCCTACAAATCGAACAAATTAAGAGCAATTTATCTTACAGTACTTGTTTGCCAGCTGCTAAAGTGTTGTAACAGATATAATATGTATTAAGGCGATGTTTAGTTAATTATTCAGTTGCAATCTATAAAAATACTAGAAGTGATAAGCTGGCTTAAAATTTATAGATGGCTTACAGTGTAATGGTATTATTGTATTAAAATTTAACTCCAAAATTCTTATTGGTTCTTCTTGGAAGAGTTCTATCACTTTTGAATCGATAAATGTCCTCATATTCATTAGATCTAGTGTAATAGCAGCTATGTTATATACCTAGTTTCATGTAGTTTTTACTTTTTGTTAGGAGTTTGGTTTTGACCATATAAATTAAAATCTTGTTTTAATATAATAACCGGAATAGCTAAAAAAATAAATTCACGCGGTGCATATCAACGCTGCATGAATATACTTAATACTTAAGATGTTAAGGCAAGGGGGATGCTTTTTCTGGCTTTGATATGTGCGTCTAAGCCAGAACAAAGCATTCCTCTTGTCAACAGCGGCGTTGATTAAGATTTATATGGATTTACCATGTACAGAACGATCGTTTAGAAAACTATATTTGATCCCTAGCCTCGATATTAAAAGCCGTTTATTTTTAGAAGAAGTCCAAAAGTTTTCACTAACATCAGCTTAAATAGCAGATCGATGCTGCTGTGTTTGTGATCTGTCGATGATGAGTGTAAAGAACCGGAGCCGGAGACCCATTTTACAGGAAACGAGGCATCCATCTCAGGGGTTTTTACTTCATAACTCAGCACTTCAAATTGTACGAGTAATTAACAATTTTAATGGTGCCTGTGGGGATCAAAATCTTTTTTTATAGATTGAAGGTAACGAACTAACACTCCACCTGATGGTAAGAGGATGCTGTGGCCTATAGACATCTACACGTATCTTCGATTAAGAATTAAAATGCAGATGCGTTGAGGACAGACACCCCACTCACCATCTTCGATCAACAATACCAACTAGATAGCGGGTCACATACAAAATCACAGCTAAATACTGTCCGTTTGAATATAAACTTAAACAGCTACATTTATTTACTAAAGAAATGAGGCAAACCATTAAATTAGTTTTAAGTTCAACCTAATTACAACCATCGCCTCTAGTAATAAAGTCACAAATCTTACGACCGTTAGACACAAAAAAAGAATAAAGCTATACAATATTCCTATCACTTGGAAATGAAAAGACATAAATTAAATAACATTTAGTGTGAAATCAACCTTAAAATATAACAAAGTTTTATTGTTAATCGATAGTTGGCAATGTTGATCGAAGCTTACCATACGAAACAGCAATAATGAAGTGCTATTTTATAAATTAAAAACCTTAGTAGAAAAATTGTTTATGTTTAGAAATGACCCACATTAGTTTAATTGACTGTACGTTATGAATAAATGCCTTCACCGGCATAATATTACATTTTTAGATAGCTGATTAAATGAGTATGTCCTATAAAATATTTTTGTGTCTCTCTATATCAAAGTAACTTTTAGAAGTACGTTATATTTTATGATACATAAAGTGTAAAAAGAAAAAAAAATATTAAGACCCATAATTTTTTATTGTGAATATTTTTTGTACTTTTTATGATTCGCTTGGTTGAAATTTCAAGAAAATAAATAAACTTAAAAGAAAGCAGAGAACTTTTATTTTTATTTAGAATAATACGAAATTCAGGGTTGGAAAATTGAAAAATCTTTAAAATCCGTATATCTCAGGACCTGTTCATTTTCAGCCATACATATGGGGAGTCAAATTTGTAGCTGTCTATCCTATCACGCCCTGTCTGGAAGTTGTCGAGTTTCCAATAACCCTGTATAACAATATTATAATATGGTAACTGTAAACACTGAATATAATATTTAAAATATTGGCTTTAAACTCATCTAGTCACTAAACGTCTGTTTAAACGCTAAACGTTTATTAAGAATTATATCCTCCGTCGTAGTCTCCCGATCGATTAGTGGATTATTGTTTCATTGGAGTGGATAGGGTGTAATTGCTTCCATTTCCGTCATTTCTAAATTGATTTTAACTTGCAAGTATGACTGTAAACGCTACTAGTGTTGATAAATAGGAAAAATAATAACATGTAGTTATCTTCACTTTAACAGATAAGTAAAGGTCTTTATCCATTTTTTGAGTAAAGAACACACTCCAGATGCTCCTAAAATAGTTCTTGACTTCTCAGATGTATAGGTTTCCCAACAATATTTTACTTCACTGTTGATTGTACGGCAAATCAGCAATATAAATTGTAATTTATAATTTAATTGGAGCCTGCGGCGCTCAAAACTTTTTTTTTATATAATGAAGATGCTAAAATAACAGTCCACCTAATGGTAAGTGGATGCTGTGGCCTATAGACACCTACATGCACCTAGATTAAGAATCAAAATGCAGACGTGTTGTCAGCCTTAAGATGGAATGCCTCACTTCCAGTAAAAAGGGGTCTCCGGGTTCTACTATGTCATCAGTAGTGGGCATTTGATAGGCTGTAATGAATTTATAAATCAATTTATATACATAAATACACAAATAAACACACACACACACACACATATGCATACATACTTATAGTATATAGTCTTAATTTTATTCTAAACTCCGCCGCAGTGGGATAAGAAGGAGAAACTTCAAAGCAAGGAAATAGCTTTTATCAACAATCAGAATGGTAATATAGCTAATTAAAATGTGAAGAGCCAAACTCTCAACTCAACTCAAACTCACAATGCAGGTTAGAAAACGCTTCGAGTATTGGATAAACTCTACTCCAGAATTAAAGTTATACAACAGAAATATTTCCGAGACGTCGACTCTTAGAAGTTTTGTCTTTGTCATGTAAGAAAGTAAGAGGAACAAGACCGTTTATCTTCGAAGAGTGGAAGAGTAAGCTTGCCTTTTGCATCTCGAGCAATAAATATTTGTGCGAACGTAAAAGCAGCAACCGGAAAGCGGATTAAGCGATAATGAATCTGGATTATTGTGGAATTTCATGTTCCTTGATTAATTTTATACTGATTCTAGAGCTTGAAGTATAACCACTTATTTTCCTTTATATAATTATATAAGGGAAAATAAATGGTTATAGTAAGTACTGAAAATATTCAAACTGTATCGGTATGACCTTTTTTTAAGTATTTGTATGTTGGAAATATTAGGTCCACCTACGAAATTGCCGTTTTTTATGAAATGAGTTGACGTAATTATTTTTCTATATTTTTTTTATTGCTCAAAGTAATCACCCGTGCAATCGATGCATCTTTGCAAACGCAGAGGCAGTTTATTGATGCCGCCATGAATAAATCAGCAGGACGGTAGGCAACAAATTCTTCAAAGGTTATTTGTACTGCCTCTCGGGTATTGAATTTTTTTCCCGCCCAAAAGTTTTTTCTTTTATAGGATAGGGTGACAAACGAGTATACAGTCCACCTAATGGTAAGTGGTTGCTGTGGTCCATAGACATCTACATCTATCCTAGATTACGAATCAAAATGCAGATGCGTTGTTACCCGTGAGGACTAATATGGAATGCCTCTCACTCTACCTCTCAGTAACCCTACGAATCACAACAGCATTAAGCTACTATTTCCTGCTGGTATTCTGTGAGAGCGTGGTCCTTTCCCGGTCGCGCCGACCCATTCGTGCTACAACTGTACTTCTGAAATAACTGTAGGCGCAAGCCTCACGCTGTCAACCCCAGCGCTTTTAACTCGGAGACCGTCTGTTGTGCAGTCTGAGGTCGCGCGTTGTCGTGCAGGAGCAACAAAGACGAGCGATTGATCAAGCTGGACCAGTGTTAATAGTCATACATAATTTACAAAATGTAAAAGTCTTCACTTGTATTTGAAAATTTTTGATAAATACAAAAATAGGTAAAAATACAAAATGTGAAATCTGCGGCGTTTGAAATTACAAAACTGAAAATATTACAGTAAAAGCAAAAAATAAATTTCTTTAAGAGCGGGTCTAAGGTCTGTCGTAATATCGTGATTATAGTTGCTATACTTTTATATTGAAATGCTTTTGTTGTTATAGGTTATATGTTTCAGTGACACTAGCTATTAAAAGTATCATAACAGTTTACCTGCTCGCGATATAGACACAATAGTAAAACAATCGAAATGTTCATATATGATTCATGGGCTAGGGAAAGGGTTTTAAAAGGAAAAAAGCTTAACGTAATTAATTATTATTTCAGCTTTCGCTAATATATTCTAAGGGTTAGGAATTCCTTTTCTGCTTAACAGTTCTCCATCTTAGGTCAACAAACAGAAGTTCCTGAGCTGTTATGTTCCGGTCTGAAATGTATAGACTACAGGCTTTTTTGCATTCCGTATTAGTTCGGGAATAACAACGCATTTGTTGCCTTCTTTGTTGGAAGTTAGCTGGAGGTTTCTGTGGGTTGAGTAGCACTTACTGTCTATAATAATAATAATTTATTAGAAATAAAAATAAACCAAACGAAATGTGTGTTGTATGGATATTGATGTGTGTATGTGTGTTAGCGCGGGTGTATGTAGCAACAGTCAAACTGGGTTTTCAGTTTCTTCATACGTGAGATATTGTAGCCAATTTGTTAGTTTATTTTGCATTCAAACTTATTAAGCGGATAAATGTTGATTTTCTTATTTACTTTGTTATATAATATTGAGCTTATGATAAAATAGTGTTTTTGGCTTGTGACGATCTATGAATCTCAGTCTTATACACATGGTCGGATCTGCGTTTGCGTAAAACCTTAGGATCAAAGGGCGTTTCCGTGTGTTTTCTTATAATAACTCGTAAGATATAAAGTTGCCTGACTGATAACATTTTACAATCGGCGTATAACTTCGATGTGTCGTATGAAGTCAGTTTGAAATTTATCATTTTTAAAACTGTACGCTGAGCTTTTTCCAATGATGTTAGAACTGTTTTATTAGTAGCACCCCAAACCGGGATTCAATAAGCAAGAAGCGATTGAGAAGCGAAAAAGTAATAAATTTAGTTTTAGGAATATGTTGTGTGAGAAGATTAGAAGACAGATACTGTGTTACTAGTTTCAAGGCACGCTCAGCGGTTTTACCAACATCTTCCCAGGTATTGCCGTGGATAATTAAGGTAGTGTCATCTGCATAGGTCAATAGTTTACAGTTTTGCAAAGACATCTTACACAGGTCATTGACGTAAATTAAAAGCAAGGTAGGACCTAATATGCTACCTTGTGGTACACCGAGGTGCAAATAATCGTATCCACTACAAACATGATCTATTTTTACTCATTGGCTACGGTTACTGAGGTAATCTTTAAAAATTTCCAGAGCTATGCCTCTTACTCCTATTTTTACCATTTTCTCGAGTAAGACTGGAACTGAAACTGTGTCAAAAGCCTTTGAAAGATCTCGAAAGACTGCTAGGCACTTGGACTTTTTGTCCAAGTTCTTAATAACCGTTTCAGTTAAAGTTACTTCAGCATCTTCTGTTGATTTTCCAGAACGGAAGCCAAATTGATTATCAGCTATTAAGGTATATTTTTCGAGAAAATTCACAAGACGTGAATTAAGCACTTTTTCCAGTATCTTAGAAAAACCGGAAGCACAGATATTGACCCGTAGTTGCTTACAATATCCCGCTTACTCTCTTATGGACTGGATGAACTAGTGCCCTCTTAAAAAGGTCAGGAAACTTGCCCGTTTGAATTGACAGGTTACATATATAAATCATTAGGGGAGTAAAAGTACTTTTATAAGCCTTAATGATCGATGTAGGAATACCGTCACATCCTGTAGCACTGTCAGAACGAAGTCTATTAATAATTCTGTCATATCATATTGTACTTCGTGTAGAACTAAAGAAAATGGACAGAAAGTTTTATTCTTCTGAAAGGAGATATGAAGGACTACTTTTAATAATTTCGTCGGCTAAGTTTTTGCCAATATTAGCAAAAAAGTTGTTGACATAGTCCACTGATGCAGATTCTTATGTAAGAAGATATTTTTATAAGATCACTTGAAGAATTCATATTTCTTTTAATATTGCATATATTTTTACAGTTTCCCGAGTTCTTTTTGAATCATTTTCCTTTTTAATTAGCTCGTTTTTTCGTAGGTGCGTCTTAGATTTCTCAAAAGTTCATTACAGAAGTTTCTATATCTTTTATATGTAAGTTTAAGAGTCAAATCATTTGGATACTTCTTAGATTTTGCATGCATTCGGTCGCGATTCCTGATACATTTCAGTAGTCCTGGCGTGATCGATGGTTTCTTATTTCTAATCCTTCTGGGGATTGTGTGTAAAATAGAATGAGTCTTAATTATTGACGAAATTCTCTCTATAAGAATTTGAGTGGCCTCATTAACAGTTTTTAAATTATGAATCGTAATTAAAGCCATATGGTCAACACTCTTAGTAGACTGATTGACAATCACAGTATCACGTTCTCCATCGCTGGGCTAGGCATTTACCTTTCATATATTATGAGATGGTATCCCGGTATCTATGGGTGACTACAAGGTCTCCTTTGGCCATTCCAATAATCTCCTTTTATGACACTTACGGCAAGCAGTGTAATAGCAAATATTTTCTGTCATAGAAAAAACCTTTTGCTCGAAAAATTAAAACCCTAAAAATTAAATGTTACATTAATAACTTGACTAAAAAGATTTTCGTGTCTGGATATTATAATCCACATACTACATAGTACGTTTATTCACATTTACGTCGTAATATCTGTGTTTAATGAGTAATAGGAAAGATTTACGTATTCTTGTAAAACATAATTTTTGTAGCCCGGATGAAGCTAAAACTTAATTTTTATTTTTAAAGGTTGCTTTGTGTACCAACTGCCACATTCAGTATTTATATCTCATAGGTTTCTAAGGCTTAATTTTCTAGCTTCCTTTCGCAATTCTAAGAGCTTAGTCGGCTTGTGCTGAACTAATCTGCAGGTAATCTTTGATCATAGTTGTACTTGACAGCAGTTATGACGAAGCTCATCGCGTTATCGTCTGGCGCAAGCATTGTCCCCTTTGAAGCATAATTTTGTTACATTATCCAGTACAATACTAGCATATAAACCTCTAGGGGTTTATCTACGCTAGGGAGTCGTCTTATACAGGATGTCCCAGAAGTCGACGTCAAGCTGAAACTTTCTGATAGGCGAGGCCATACTAGTTACCAGAAAAATATAAAAAAAATCTAATCTATATAATTCCCTACACTTAAAAAAAATTAAAATGAACGATTTCTGCCAAAAAAATTACCGAAGCAAGTATGCGTAATTTTTAAAAATTATTATTTTTGTTAGGTTAGTACATAACATGTATATAACATGTACATAACATGTAGATGTGATGTACATGTAGATGTATCGGATCATGTACAAGTATAAATTATTGATGCCTGTTCGATTGCAAATTATCCATAGTCGCATGTGGTCGCCAGCAGCTTGCATCATCGTTTTATTTAAAACTAAGGGGTATAATTATTTAAATTCCTTCGTCGGAGATTTTATAGTATAATTCTGGTAATGTGTTAAAAAGTGTGTGTGAAACCATTTGTACGAAAGATTTTTTCCCTCTGTTAATATACATATGTGTCGTTGTAAATTTACTAAAATTTACGTTGGTACCTATACTTATGTGAGTAATAAAAAGATCAGCACCAATTATGAAGACAGAAAAAACACAACCTGCCGTCTGAATTACCGTAGTCGTATTAAATTATGGGATGGTATCTAATATATTTCTACAAAATTTATCCAGAGGTTTCGACAACAAGCCCAGCTCCTACCAAAGTCTAAGTCAAAACTTTTTATTAAATTCCGGCTCGTATAAACCTCTTATGAACGTCAAAATCTATAGCGGATCGCAAAAACAAGACCTTTCCCTATCAAGAAAATATAAGTGCTAAACCAGCATTAACGACAAGCAGTTATTTTAAGTTTTTTTCCTAAATAAATCCTCTGGGCACTTAGAGTTCATTTTTACTATCATTTCCAAAACAACGCAGACACGTTGCTTCATAGTTGAGTAACGAGCGACGAGCCGCGAGTGATATCGCCGTAACCTTAACCGCAAGCTTATGGACCGCCGGTCGTCGAAAACATTGAAGAAAAAAAAATCATGGGGCATATTAGGACTTATAAACGATAAAGGACATTCCGCACCAAAATATGTACATACCAATTTTTTTTATTAACACTCAGAAATGAGAGGCGGCCTGTGCCCGGACGTATATGCTGTAACTTTAACTAAATTTTATATTTTTTCGATAGTTTGCTGACGTGGCAGCCGTCTAAGGTTTTTTATAGCATTTACAAAGTACTTTGTAATAAATAAATAGGCTAACAAAACTATTTTTGTTTTTATATATATATAAGAGTATATTAAAAATCTGATAAATTTAGTTGATAATAACAATTAAATTGCCCACTTGCCATTTTTTACTTGCATTAAAGTTGAATGTGGATTTAATTGAAAACGTAGGTAGAGTTTTTGTTAGGGCACGGCATAACGAGATATAATAACTTCGCTTTGAGGATGCAACAACTGCGGGTTTACGGTAGTATTGTATTACTTTTGATCTCGATTAATTGCCTGTAATAAATTGTAAAAGTATCCCCGTTGTCAGTGTGAAGGTTACTGCGTATTTCAAACTGTATAAAATAAATTCTGTAGGTATTTTTTAAATTTATTATGGTCTGAAATAAGGTAAGTATCAGATAGTTGGGTACTTTCATTTTCTCGAATTCAGTTTTCTATAGATTACCAGGTAGCGGGTTCATAACATTTTTAAAATCTATTATTGAAATTTTATTCAAAAGATTAGGTGTTTAATAACAAAACAAAAATTAAATGTAAAGGTATTTTATCCAGAAAAAACGACGGGTCGCACTCCGGGAATGCCGGCTGAAGTGGAATATTAACGTTGTGCATTTTTGATATTTTGAAATGGTTAGGGAATAATTTTGCACGAATTGCTTTAATTATCAGTATAAAAGTACT
>DWHP01005632.1:0-11819 GCA_018247895.1 Parnassius honrathi | reverse complement strand
AAAACTACAGTCTAAGTTGATATATAGTCAAGGTTTAGAGTTCGATCGAATAAGCGAATGCACTTCGTACTATATAGGATGCCACGCAAGCTACACCTCAATGCCAATTACAGTTTAAAGATTCCTATACTCACTACAATTAACACGATCGAGTATTCAAAACTGTAATCCTATAGTTTCCGTGCGATATCAAACCGCCGCGTATACAATTCCTCGACACAAGTTGGTAATAAGATAAACCGAACCGATCGCTAACTATCAAAGAAGGGCCTCGTTATAACATTTATTAACGAAACTAAAACAATGGCGGCCGTCGGTACTTATACAGATCGCGATTAACTCGAGGTTCACGGGTTCAATCTTTCTCGCAACGCGGCTCTGCGTTCCGCAGGTGCAAAACAACTGACTGCGTGCTCCGGCGCAGGCTAAGACCTCCCACTCGATTGGACGCGCTCTCTAGAGGAATGCAATCCGTACAAACCGTTTATCCGGGTCCAGTCGGTGTCAACTTATCTGCATTTTCATACTTAATCAAGGATTGCAAGTTAGATCATATCATTCACCTTTTCTTTTATAACTACCATGTGAACTGTACTCGTTTGTTACCCTTGTAAAAAATTCCTATTGTAATTACAGATGAACCTGGAAAGGATTCTTCGGCTGGCGCTAAAATACGAAGACGCCAAGGCGTTACGTGTCCTGATAGAGGTCCTGTGTGCCAATGGTGAGTGCCACTACTTGTGTATTACAGCATACTAAAGTCCACTGTCGACCGCTTCCCCCTTATATTACCTCATAGGGAGATATTTCTTACGTTCCCATGCTTGGCATGTAGATTGGAACCGCAGTTTTTATTTTTAGTCGTTATAAGGAAAACGCTGCTGCCCATCACTTGATTTGTTCTCCTTCGTCGCGTCTTACGACACCCACGGGAAGATATTTGGTAGTGGATATTCTTACACCGCTTACTTTTATTTTGCCAAATGTACTGTGGATACAGTGGTCTACTTTGCACGCAGCATCGCGCCGAGCGTTCACTCCGCACGAGCAGCGCGTACAGTGCCGCGCGCTGTAAGCACTCGCGCACGCAAACATAATGTCTTGGTGGCACGGTGGTCGACTTTGCACACAGCATCGCGTTGAGCGTTGCTACACACGAGTATCGCGAACTGCGCTGCGCGCTGTACACACTCGCGCACGTATACAATATGTCCTGATGGTACACTGGACCACTTTGCACACAGTATCACGTCGAGCGTTGATTCCGCACGAGCAGCGCGCACTGTGCCGCGTGATGTACGCACTCGCGCACACAAACAAAATGTCCTGGTGGTACAGTGGTCAACTTTGCACACAGCATCGCGTCGAGCGTTGACTATACACGAGTAGCGCGCACTGTGCCTCGCGCTGTACGTACTCGCGTATGTCCTGATGGTACAGTGGTCCACTTTGCACACAGCATCGTGTCTAGTGTTGAATCCGCACAAGAAGCACACACTGTGCCGCGCGCTTCACCTACTCGCGCACGCAAACAAAATGTCCTGATGGTAGAGTGGTACACTTTGCACACAGCGTCGCGTCGAGCGTTCACTCTGCACGAGCAGCGCGCACTGTGCCGCGCGCTATACGCACTCGCGCACGCACATGCGGACGACACGCACACACTCGAGGCCTTGAGCAAGTGCGGGGAAACTGCTGTTCCTATACTATTGCAGGTAATTTATTTATTAATAATTGTTGGCATATATAAAAATACAAGTCAATTCTCCTATAATGGATGTAGTCAAAACAAGGCTACTAATTCTTTATTTGTAAAACGATAAGTTTTGTGTTGGTACTCTAATACAGAATTTTGTACAGTACACACCGACTTTATTTTACACAATGACCACATTCTAACTATAATATCTTCCAATAATGATTTATTATATTTTCGTGAATACTACAAAGTTTCTTTGAAGTAAAACTTCTTTATCGACACAGTGGAGAAATTAAGTGCGGTACTTTAAATAAACGTCACGTTTTGTCGTAAAGTTTCATCGCCGGGGCTTTGAGTAATAAAATAAAAGAAGAATGATATGGTAAAGGAGTTTCACTTCATACGTGTACACAATTGCACGCACAATTTTTTTACTTATTATGGCGGCTCCACAGTTTTAGTGCCGAGAATTCACGCCATGAATACATGGCACAAGTCGTACCCTGGACATTCACGGGATGCTCACAATCGTTTGTTAAAACCTTCCGCGAAATGGAGACGTAGAAGCTGCTACTGCAATAACTTTTAACTTAATTTCAATATCCATTTGAGTACTAATCCGCCTCCTCATGATCCTTGTTTTTGTCCTTAAAATGCGGGGTTTTTGCATCCCGCAGTTCATTTTCAGGACAGTAATGCTCTAAAAAGAGTTCAGTTTCGTTATTCTAAACGTTTACGCGCGATCGCATTTTAGCGCGCGCACTGCGGCTGCACACGTCCATACGCCTTTGTAGTCTGGAGTAAATTGGCACGGGGCCTCGAATGTAGATGTACATGGTAGAATGTTGATGGTGTGTGCGTGAACGCCGTGCGAAGGGGGCGCGAACCCTTTGTCGCGGGTCAAAATACCGACTCTGATCGGGGAACAGGCGTAAACGCGCGTGAACCTTGTGAAAACCGTCCACATTCACGTTCACGCCTGTTTACGGAGCTTCAAGGCACTAATGTGGAGCCGCAATTATAAGCCAGTGTTTGTCACAATCCCACTTGATGATAAGCAGAATTTCTTGTCAGAACTGTAGTGTAGTGTAGCCTCCACGTTAATTTATATTAGTGTTAATGTAGAATAATTACGTAGTATAATTAAAGACATGGCAAGAGTAACACGCCTCTGAAGAGACTGGTGCCTCAAACAATCCTGGCAGTGTCGCCATTTAATGTTGGAAGGTGGTAAAATGAAAAGAGAGACGTGTTACTCTTGCTATATCTTTAATTCACTAATATATATTAACGTGGGGGCTACACTACACTACAGAACAATTTTATAAGTAGATTGGACGCGACCCGGTATTTGAATCCCGGACTAAATTACGACTACTAGACCAAAGAGGAAGTCAATGTAATCTTGTATTGTCACACTGGAAGGCAGGACTTCTTTTATGTGTAAGAGTTAGTCTGTGCAGGTACTGCCGTCTTACTGCAGTGTGCGTGCACGGCTGTGTTTGTGCACGTAAATGTTCACTTGTCGATGGGATCTCCGGTTGTAGTGGGGGAGGAGGGGTTGAGCACCTCTGTTGTTGCTACCCGTTATCGGTCTTCGTAGTTTTTTGAGGGTTTTGAAATTTTCAAGTATTTGGTAACGGGTGTATATGTACGTTGTCCTATGGTGGAGTTGGTGTGCCGTGAGCGGAGGCCCAGCGTGCGTCGCACGGTGCTTGGTTGGCTGCCCCACTCCCACTCCCACTCGCACGCTACACTGCTGGCCATCGCGCAACAAGCCGTCACATGTATGGACCCCGCTTGTACGTATTCCTTTTAGTTCCTGTAGTGTTTGATATGTCGTATTTTTTCCGTTTATAACACGTTTTTATTAGCTTCGCGTATATCTATCTATCAAACTGAAACTTCTAATGTAATTTTCACCAACTGTTGAACGGCCGATTGATTTGAAAATCTGCACTCGTGTTAAGGACATAATTTAATAACTTTGTACTAGTATCCTGATCACCAGGATAAATTGAAATAAATATCAGAATCATCACAACACAAGATCAATGCGTGTTGTTTAATTTATTCTAACTATTTTATTTGTTTATTTAGCAAACTTTTAAAAAGATGGATCTCATAAATTAGAATATACAAGGTTACTTTGCAATGTATGCCCAAATATGCAAAGGAGGTTCAGAATAAGTAATATAGGCGAATGGTGAAAAAAATTAATAAAAAAAATCTTAGACATCGTCATTTTTCTCTTTGTATTCAGAATGCATGGTAATGCATTATTGTAACTAATCGTCAGTCATAAATATATAACGCCTACTATTTTTCTACGTAGGCACATTCGTAAGAGTATGTCGGTTAAAAATTTAGATACATTGACGCGCGTCTTCCCGCGCCCTTACCTTCTGCTAACTGACGATAGTGTTGACTATGACCTCATTGCATACGAGTGTGCTATTTTTAAATTTTCATAGTTTTTGTTGCTTCGTTACCAATGACGGAACGAAAATATTCAAACCGCCAAGACTATGATACCATGAAATGGTGCGGTATTACATTTTAAGCAAGTTTACGTAATGCATAAAGATGATACGAAAGCGAGTCTTTACCGCGTCTGGTACATACGTTACCTATCAATCGAAGAAAAATAATTGACAGCTAATTAAACTATTCAAGTGAAGTGAGCAATAATTTAAGTAGTGAATATTTAAAGATAGCGCACGGAGGCCCCATACTTGCTGCCCTATACTTGCACTGCAAACGCGCTGGAACTTTCACCGTTAGTCCTTTATCTTTGGGGTGAAATAAAGAGTCGTTTTTACGTCAAAGAGGCCCAAAGTTATGAAGACCGCCGCATAAAAAATTATTGCTGCATACACGGAATAAAAAAAAGCTTAAGCACAGGTAATAAGTGTAAAAATTTATTTAAGAAAACGTTCTTGTCTATGCACGGAGAGAAACGGATTCCATTTCGAGATATCAATATTAGTCATTAGGACTACTTGCGCGATTTAGATGTAAATTGTTTATTCTAATATTTTAAATACGACATAATAATTAAGGATACTTCGATACGCATTTTTGTCGATACGATACCAATAACGATACTTTTATAAAAGTGAAGGTAAATTAAATAAAACATAATTCAGATTTTTTTATTAATATAAAAAGAACAAATGACAGAACAAACTAAATAAAACCTTTTAAAACTATAGATAGGTTGAAATTAGTTAATAGGTTTAGCAATTAAAATTAAATATTAATTGATGAGATTTTTGTTTAAAAAACAAAGTATTCTTAAGTTTTGCGGAGAAAAGTGATTTCGCAAATCTGTTTGATGAAGACCTGCGTTGAAAAATAGTCTCTCAGATGCGACAGAACTTTGTAGAGTACTTCTGCGCCATTTTTTTCAAGTTTGGGTATTAAGACGTTATTGCGCCAGAAAACGAACGGATCTGTGCTTCTCGATATATTAGGATACCTTAGGTAAAGAAATTCTTCTTTGAGACAATAACAGCGCAGAGTAGACAGGGAAAACAAGGAAACAACACACAGCACAGCATAGTTAGTTCATGCCTCGTTTGCTGGGGAATAGATTTTAAAGCACGAAATTTTAAAAGTATCGTGGAATCGGCCATAAAAATATCGCCGATATATCGGTATCGGATGCGTCCCTAATAATAATACCAGTCATCATTAGTTCATTAGTTAAGTCGTTCATAAGCAAAAATTTTTTGAAAGTAAACATTAGGCAATAACTTTGTGAATTGAATCGCACACAGAGGAGAGCGCGTACGCGTTGTTGTTGCCCATAAATCATATTCAATTTGGGATAATTTCAAATAAATATTAATTACTCGTATTTTAAGTTTTAATATATTTGAACAAAAATTTTAATTTTGGATACACATTGAAAAATAGCCCTGTATATTTTTTTGTATAAATTACGTTGAGCGATATCTCTTTGCCCAAGATCCCGATCCTTGATGCGGCAAAAGCCTTGGGTGGTGAACATATTCATTTAAATCAATTCAAAAATGAAAATCTTGCTTTTAATCACATTTTCACATTCACATTATACATGATTAGCCCTCATCATGATTCATCCTTCCACACGGGGATTTGCTCCTGTATCGTAGGGTCAGTTCACGTGCTTAAATTTTATGAGTACACAAATCTAGTCTCGGAACAATTATTTGTAAGCCTGTACAGCTTCAAAAATCCACTGCTGAACACAGGACTCTCCCCTAGATCGCAACATTGGGAAGATTTTGCCATAGTTGCCACTCCTGGCAGGCCAGTTGGCATCCGTTTTTTATTATTTTGAGTAGTTATCAGGAAGATACTGCCGCCCATCTTCTGGTTTTTTTCCCTCTGTCGTCTCTTGTATGATGCAGTAATGGATATTTTTACACCCTCACTACACTGTCGGTAGTTTATATATGAGATGATTATTCGTTATTAACAATTCCGATATACTGGGATGACCTTTTTTACCGTCTGGATAAAAATAGGGTGTAACATGTGAACGGAGTAGAAGACTATGGCACTGATATTTTATAAAAACTAAAAACAAAAAATTCGAATTAAATAAGTAAATTAATTAAAATCTATCGAAATTCAGATCATATCCACCCTACTTTACGAACGGTAGTAAAACAATAATTTTAGTAGGCAACGTTGACTTTTTCACTTCGCAGGCTCAAGAAGAAAGGGCAAAGTAATTGTTAAAATTTTTTCCGAACGTTTAATTCAAAATTTTGGTTTTTTATTTTTTGTAAAATATCAGTGCCATATATCCGTTCACATTTTACACTAAATTTTTTATATATCGTCAAGCAATTTCACATGAGACTAGCCATCTGCGCGGTGCAAAATTGTAGTTCACGGCGTTTTGCGCCAACACAGGCGCACTCTCTCGGATTGCTACTGAGACTGACTCCGGGCTGCTACTCAGAATTTATTGGTAGAAAAACTCAAAAGCCGATTTTCGGCTGATCTGGGATTTGGACCCGGGAGCTCATGCTCAGCAAGGTAGTCTATATTTATAGACCGAAAATGATTAATATACCCAATTAATTCTTTTGAGTATTGTGCCAAAAAAGAAGAACCTGATTTGAAACCGATAGGTGGTTCAGTGGTTGAGTTATTAATAATTTTGTATTACTCTGTAAACATTTCAGGGTTAATTCGGTGTGTTACTTACCGGAAAGGGCAGAGCAACGTCTACGCCGGGTCGAATAGCCAAAAATGTAAAAATAATTTGCTTTTTGTTCCAGCCACCACTAAATCAATTGGATTGGATATAGCACAGATGTTAATAAGTGCATTGAAAGATGAAAATACGTTGGTGAAAACAGTCCTACCGGAATTGATCATTAAAATTTCAAACACGAGAGAACTATACGCCGAAACTGCCTTTAAAAACGCAACCGAATTGTTAATCGACAAAATCGAATTATTCGAAAACGAAATTTTGAAAAGTATTACAATAAATCTATTAAAAGTGTTATGTTCATCACAAAATGGCGGAACGTCACACGGAATGGCCGATATTCGAATAATGAGGAAATTTACCAAAATGACCATTGAGTTCTTAATGAGATTGGGAGAATGTAAGGGAAATGATTTATTTGATGCAGTCGATGGTATTTTCACGATTGTTGGAAAAAACGTTGTGGAATTTTCATGCCTTCTTTACGTTCTATCAGTTGTCAGAGAAGTGTACGAGTTTGACACAGACAGGTGCAGAAATATGTTGCTGCGGGAAGGCAATTATATTACTAATATTTTACTTGACGAGAGGGAAAATCAAGGCAGTTTGGATTGTTTACATTTGGAAGCCGTTTTAAAGTTTTGTACGGTGTACGCGGAAGTTTTGTTAGAATTGAATTATGAGGTACATTTCTCTATTTTTTTTAGGGGTTTTATATTCTGTGACGAAATACTAGCGTATTGCCCGCGTTATGGTTACCAGCCCATGTGGTCTATGTACTTCAGATTTACTTGCTATGAGATAGTGAGTGATGTAGTACTTCAGAATAAATATTCCGAATCGACAAACACCCGAGGGGTTTTAGGGAGTCATACAGAGCTGAGACCATCGTGTTTGTTTTTAAAAGTAAAATTTTTAAGATCCAATTTTTTTTTATCGATATTTATCTATGTAGCTCGCCAGGGGAAGTGGGTTATATTGACATAGTTGTCATGCTTAGCGAGCGGGTTATTAACAACAGTTTTTTTTATTGCAATATTGCTGTTATCAAAAAAATGCTGCTGCCAATCTCTCGCCTCAGTTTTCCTTTGTCGACTCTTACTACACCCACGGGATGATATGGGGTAGTGGATATTCTTACACCGACATTAGATAGCCTAAAAAGAAGGTTCTCGAGTAGCTGCCTCGTACCGACAGACGAAATGTAGGGCGAGATCCCACTAGATGGAATAACGACCTGTTGAGACATGCAGGAAGTCGATGGAAGCAGGTGGAATATTTTCTGGCATAACTTGTGGGAGGCATATGTTCAGCAATGGAGTTGTGAAGTGCTGTGATGATGACGATGATGATAATGAAAAGAAAGAGTGTTTTTCGAAGGTATGTATGTATGTATGTATGGCTATTTATTTGGCATGTTCTGCAGCCCGGAGGGCTTGATGGATTTTAACTTATGGGCTGTCAATTAGTTTCGTCTTAATTTGTGGGAGTGACATAGACTATACTATAATATTTATACTGTATGGCTTTTTTTCCGTCTCGAAAAAAGTAGGGTGTGACCGATATATTATAAAAAATAAAAACAAAAGTTTTGAATTAAATAAATCAATTAATTAAAATCTATCGAAATTCAAATCATATCCATCGTACTTTACGAACGGCTATAAAACAATAAATTTAGTAGGCATCTTTGACCGTATCACTTCGCAGGGTCACAGGCTCGAGGTCAAAGGGCAAAGTAATTGTTAAAAAAATATTTTTCAAACGTTTGATTCAAAATTTTTGTTTCTATTTTTTGTAAAATATCAGTGTCATAGGCTTCTCTACTCCGTTCACATGTTACACCCCATTTTTTTCCAGACGGTAAAGAAGGTCATCCAGTATATTGCCTCCGAAAATACAATATAGGCAGGGGAATTTTTTTTACGCCGTTAGTTTTTTTAAATTACTGTATTAACAATTTTGCTTTTTGCTGAAAATGAGTCATTATATCTTGGTTCTTACGCGTGACTACGGGATTTACGTGCCATATAGACTGTATTACCAATACAGTATATCAAAAGTTCACTGAACGTAGAACCTCCTCCATAGATTGCCTCATAGGTGATATATTTGCCACAGTTGCCACGCTTGGCAACTGCAGTTTTCTTATTTTTATTTAGCAGGTATCCGAAAGTATTGCTGCCCATCTCCAGGTTCAATTTTCTTCTGTCGAATAAATGTATGGACTGTGTGTATGTACCTATTTCTAATATGTACGAATTTCTGTGTATCTCTATATTGTGTACTGGACAAATAAATATGTCTTTCTTTTTTTACTGTGTATTTGTTACTCTTACTTGTGAAAAAAAGTCCATTTAGTATTATACTTCCAATGGATTTATAAATATTTACTGAATAAACTTTTCCAGGGTACTCTAAATTTCCTGTCCAGGATACTAACAAAACTGCACACATATCAAGTAGAACTACAATACGCATCTATATTCACTTGTCTAACTAAATATAGAGAAATATTAAAGAGCACCCCTCGAATTTTGATCACCAGCTTTGAAAACTGGTGTAGGAAGCTGCCGGTGGAAGATATACGCAGCAATATTCAAAGGTACAAATTTTCCAAAGAGGATATGGCGCTGGTGAAATCCTTGAAACTCATGCTCGAATGCTTTGATATAACCGACCCGGGGTTTGCCGATCTGAACAGACACACCCAAAACTGGCTTCACTGCGTCCGGGAATTGAATGAATCTGAATATATTGAGAGGAACATGAGTAAACTGCCATATTTCACAGACCTACTTCATGTATCATTCCGATTTTTGACAGTGACAGATGTCAAGAGTGTCATTTCGATTTGCGGTGAGGAGTTTTGTAGGATTTTCATGCCGGCGCTGTTCCGATGTTTCGTACGGCAACCCTATTTGCTAATGGATCACAACCTGGAGAAGTTTTGTGGTCTCTTGAATGACATAGTGAGGTATTACGTTAGGAAATGTAATCTGGAGGAATACTGTGATCTCATCTTGGATTTGGTTGACACGGTGAGTATTAACTTCTAAAGTTAAAGTGTAGAAAGTTCTAGTACGGAATTTTCTAGAAAGCTCTTCTAGTTCTGCTACTCGATACTAGGTGGCGCTAGTGGCATTAATTGTGACGCGCAACATTATAAATGCGATAGTGTTGTTACATCGTATATACGTCTCACTGCTGGGCACAGGGCCCTTTTGTGAGCGGGTTTTAGGGCAAGGAAATGTCCGTCGCGCTGCACCAATGCATGTTGGCGAACTTCACATGTCTTCAAAATATTTTTGTGTTTCAGACATGCAGGTGTCCTCACGATGTTTTCCTTCACTTCAGTGCCTGGCTTTCAGTGCCGGGCTTCAGATCATATTCACATTTTCATTGGTTGTAAAAATTGCATAAATAAGAGCAAATAATTTACCCCTCACCTTCCTCCTTTGTCGCTAGTAAAGACAGGTGAAATTGTTTGTTACACAGTGTCACCATATGTGAAAAGTTGCGTTTCAATTATGTTTTTCTGTTTCTAGTGCTTAAACCTTGGTTCTCAAAACAACTCTGTGGTAGAACTTCAGTTTTTGGCAGAATTTTACTCTCAAACTGAGACTGAGATGGAATGCCTAAAAACGAGGCGTTCCATCGCAGTCCTCGGCGGTGACAACGCGTCCGAATTTTGCTTTCTTAATCGAGGATAAATGCCGAAGTCTATGTGCCGCAGCATCCACTAACCTCCAGATGAACTGCGTGATCGTTTGTCATCCTTATTTTATAAAAAAAGTACGTGGTAGAGCCATGATGTAGTTATATAATTAGTATAGTTGTAGCACGAATGGGTCGGCTCGACCGGGGAAGAATCTCGCTTTCACAGAATATCAGCGTAAAATAGTAACTTAATGCTCCGGCGCGTTGCGGTCACAGAAGAAATAATTGTGGAAATATTGTTTAAAAATTTGGACTTGCATTATTTAATTAGGATTGATAATATATTTATAATTTACGGTAACTCGACGGTAAAACACTAGTTTATTGTATATTGCAGTTATGGCCGACATACGAAAGCGTATGCAATTTCAAGAAGAAGCATTCCCTGCTTGTGGATATGTTGAGCTTGCCGAGGAAGCTCGGGCCGGATTCGAACCCGATGCGCTGGATCGTGGACTCGATACGATCGGACGAGTGTAGCTGCGAGATGAAAGCTAAATTGATTGGTGTCCTGCCAGCTGGCGAGGCTTACAGGTCAGTGAAGAACTAATGAAATAACCAAAGTTGTACCGCTAATGAAGCTTTCAATTTGTAAGAAACATTTTCTAGTACTGCTGGAATATGCTATTACTAGTAGTTTTTTATGTAGGTATAATATCATTACTCTCTTTCCTGCAATCTGTGGTAGTGATTTCGTGAAAAGAGACGGAAGCGTGTAACAGGAAGCCGGGGAAGCGCGCGATATTTGATTTGACTAATGAGCGCGCCCGGTGGTAGAAAAGTGTGCTGTTATATAAACTAATTTATATGTGTTAACTATAATAATAAATGTATTTACTGTGTATAATAATATAAGTGTCTGAAAAAAGTGCATATCATTGATAAAAAAATGCAAGTGAATTATAATAAATAATTCGCATAAATATTTCAATATTTAGCTTGATTAAAATTTTGAAGTAAAGAAGGATGCCCATTTTTCACCTGACTATGTATAGAAATGAAATAAATCATAAAATTCAGATAATTGAATTGTCAATTAATTACGATTATCACAATGTTAAAAGAAACGCAGGAAAAAAATATTTTTTAATTTTTCTTTAAGATTATTTTACGTTAAGGGATTATTTTACTTTATGTACAAAATATGGTAATATGTTTATTACCATATTTTGAACGCATCTTAAC